>JARYGA010053441.1:0-48840 GCA_030545235.1 Helianthus tuberosus
CGTTTATTCGAAATGTAACCACATGCATAGCAAATGGTGCATGGGTTATATATAGGCTTTCAAGTGATGAAGTGACGCGTTCTTACTAAAACGAAGGAGTGACCAAATATACGAAGCAAACGTGCGTTCGCTCTCAGCGAAGGAAAACAACGTGATGCAACTACTTGAGGGGAGTAGAAATGCAAATTTCTACTTGTTAGAAGTGAAAGTGAAGGCTTCAACGGAAGAAAATTTATGTACTTTCGGGTTCGTTAGCTGCAATGACAAGTTGGTCAAGTTAATGGTGCTTGATTGAGTTGACAGATATGGTTCCTAGATGTAAGGCTTCTAGTTTTTTTTTTTTCTAGATTCCGCACCTCGTGTGGATCTGGTTAATACATTGTGTAGGAAGTAGCATTTTGTTTATGTCTAAGCACAATCATTGTCCCACAATTTCATCCTGGTATGTTTCCTGAGTTGCTCCGCTAACGATGTTCGATCGTTGATCAGTCGTGTAGTAGTAGTTGAATCATCATAGTCGCTCGCGTAAGAAGTCCGCTAATTTTAGCAAGAGTCTCTGACTCTGGTGGGTTAGTTCGTTTGGTTCCTGGTAGCTGACGTTTATTTGAAAATCATCATCCTTCTTTTTAACGAGCAGATATGGGGTTACCCAACAGGGGATTTTTGGTATGTTATCTTCCTTCTCCATCAACTCCTGAAACTTCACTGTCAATCCTTACATTCCCAAAGATGTAAGTCGTTGAAGGGTATTGACTGCAGGTGCAACGCCGGGAATTTATCTGATATGAACAGGATCAGCCGTGGAAGGGAACATTATGGCAAATCCTCGGGGAAGACCTTAGGGCATTTTGTTGTAATAAGAAGATCTTCGTGCTTCGTTCTTCGGCTCCTCCTGTCCGTTGACTCATCGGTCACGATTGCTTCGTCGTTCGACTCCGGGATGCGGATAACGATTCTCCGCTTGGTTGCTCGACCACGGTTTCATCCTAGCTACTATGACGAGGTCGTTTATTAACCAGCCTCACTAAGAGTGGGTCGTCTAACTTACTCTCTACTAAACTAAGTAGATTCCTAATTCCATGAGATGCGGGGCTAGGGTCGGCACTGTTATCGAATAACGTGAATGCAAAATTTTAGGTTGGTAAAGAACGTACCAGCGACCATATCTGGGTCCTGGCATGCTCCACTAGCTTCGGTGTTGGATGTTCCTTCATGGTCTTGGTTAATCTCCCTTGGGCAATCCTTCCCAAGCTGCCCCTTACCATCGCTGTTACAACCTTCCTTTCCTCTTTTCGTCTCCTGCCAACACGTTTCCCTGTCGTGTCCCCTTTTACCACAGTTGTCACACTTCGTATTACCGCATCTCCCGTTATGATGGCGCTGGCATACTTCACACTTAGGTAGATTACCCAGGTACATCTTTCCCTTTTTGGCCTTATTCTTTTCCTTTGCCTGATCACCTCCCTGAAATTTACCGAGCTTCCTTTTGTTCTTCCCAGATGTCTCCACTGGTGTTTCCTTCTTCTCGTCCGGGATCGAAAGTTTCACCAATCTAAGTGCCTCCTTAGTGAGCTCCAGTCCTATCACATGGGCAATCGTGGGTGATGGTGGCGTTGATACCATCATCAAGCTCAAGGCTTGAGGTGTCAGTTCCCAAATGTATTGCTCCATTTTCTTCAACTCGGGTTCCACTAGGTATGGAATGACCCGCGACAAATCGTAAAGCCTTCGCACGTGCTTCACCACATCTGGACCTTCCTTCTGTAGCTCCCAGAACTCTAGTTCCAATCTTTGGATATCAATCTGTGAACAATACTCCTTCCACATTATTTCTTTCAGCTCGCTCCACGACATCGCATATGCTACAGCCTCGTCCAATTCCCGAACCTTACGGTCCCACCATAATAGAGCTCCATCTTGTAGCAATCCGGAAACGTACGGGACTTGTTGCTCTGGCGTGCAACCACTCATTCGCACAACGGCATCCACATTCTCAGCCCATTTTACGAAAGCTATGGCACCTCCCGTGCCACGGAAATCCAGAGGGTTGCATTCTAGGAAATGCTGGTAGGTACAACCTGTATCCAAGAATTCATCATCACAAAAGGTATTAGCAAGGCACTTTGGGGACTTTCCAAACGTATCGTAATGTGTCTTAGGTGACTTAAACATTACCGTTAGGTAGGTTTCTCCCCGAGGCACCTTCGCCGTGTTGGTAGCGAAGAACCTCGTGCCGAGCTCTGACTCGAGAGGCGTGCGATAACCATTCTGCCTCAGTCAGTCGGGTGATCTCTTGATGCGACATTTTCTAGGAAGAAGTTCATGTTAGTTAGGTCGCTTCTATTTGGGGAACATAAATAGTTGTTCGAAACACTTGTAGCTCACATGTTTAAGTCATCATATTACTCATCACGCCATTTATCAAGCAAGTAATTGGAATCATTTTTTTTTACCGAAAGTATATCAAACAAACACGTGTTTCTCAATCATAGCACATTCCCATTATATTGGTATCACGTCTTATGATTAGGTTTTCATTATACAGGTAAGCACATTGCATCATACTCATAACATTCGTACGTAATTTGAGAGTTTCGTTTAATGATAGTATAGCAAGTAAACATGTAGTATTAAAATTTTAACACGCACATAAGTGTTACTGATCGCATTTAGTAATGACATGACGACTGTGCTTTCGTTGGTTATTGGCCATAGTGCTTTGGGTGCATGCTTAATGGCAATTGATTCCCATCGTTTTCCGGCTACAACTTCATCGTCTTACAAAATGTATCACATTATCCGGGTCACCGGGTCTCCCTACCCTTGCCCAGCAAGTATATCCACATAACTAAATTACGTAGTCAGACGTGGTCTTCACAAATTCCCACAATCTTGGGGTCTTTACCCAAACATAACGCAGTCTGCGTTATCCAGACACCAACCTTTCTGGGGAGGAAAGAAAAGTAAACCGTCGACATGCTTGAATTTCTCCGCGAGCTCGTATATTCCTCGAAGTAGTCAACTGATTTGCCGCTTAATGGTAAAAGGAACGAGTATCGAGATCCTGAGGACGGTGAAATTTCAGAGGTCAAGAGCATAAAAGGGATCCTGATGTACGTGGCGGATCAAGGCATGCTGGTGGAGGACGTGGTGTTTACTTAAAGTTTTCAGAAAATATGCTGTCTTGTGATGTAGACACTTAACTCATGTTTTTGGTTACGTAACGTTTTGCACTTGACGTTGCTCTTTGTGGTGTCAGCTCAAGCTTCCACGTTTCGCGACTCATATCCTCAACTGCAGTTGATGTTACAGGAGCAACTTGGGTGGATTTTTCATAACGCGAGAAATGGTGAGGATTTGTAGTTAGCATAGTGCGTTTATAGGGACCATCAAATCGGCTTATCGAACGTTGTAGAGGTGAATGTAGCAAGCGGTGCGGCCTGGAGCATTTCTACTAGGCGCGGGTATGTCTAGACAGAAAGTGTTAGGCACGATGGTGCACGGGCGTCAATCTTCACAAGGGAAAACGAACCTCTCCACAGATGAGGGGGGTTGTCTTGATGCAGGTAGATGTAAGGGGTGCAACGTCCGGCAGACAAAAAGAAACAGGATCGTGTCCGCGTAAAGGTGTAGGTTCAGTAGGCGCAACATCAAGCTGACCCAAATGGTGTAGTAGCTGGTTCAAGTGCAGGCTCCGGGTCATGTAACGGTGTGGAGGACATCAGCGGCGAGTGTGGGTAGCAAAGGTGCATCCATAGGAACTGGAACAGGGGCTGAAACAGGAGCCATAAGAGAGCGTCACAGGAAACTTGAAAAGCGGGTAACCATTGTCATCGTCTATCCACCCATTTCGGGTGTGTGCGTATCGAGGATCAACTTGGGTTGCAAAAGGCGCATGATCGAACTGTACAGGCATAAGGTCAAGGTGGGGTGCAACAAAAGGGTCAGCAGGTACATCAGCGACAAGTGGGGGATCAATATGATCAGCAGCAATAACATGGTCATCCTCCAGTAGTGGTGCATCAGCAGGGTGATCATCAATGGGTAGGTCAGCAATCACAGGAGCAATAGGCATGTCAGCATGAGCAGGGTCATGCTCAAGCACTAGGTCAGGAGCAGGGTCCAGTGGCTGCTCGGGATCATCAAAGGTTATCTCAAAATCAAACTCAGGGTCGATGGGATCAACTGGGTCAACTGGGTCGACCGGATCCTCCATAGGCTGATCCATGGGTATAAACTCTATATCCTCATCTGGGTCGAATCCTGGGGGAAAGACAGGATCGGAATCCTCCACATCATCGTGGTCGAAAGCAAAACTAGCAATAGGGGCAACAGAGGATGCCTGGTCGGGATCTGATCCATGAGAAAAGTGCTGCGCACTCTGAGTGTGTGAAGGTGCGGAGGCCACAGACTCGAAAGAGTCTGGGTCCGGAGAGTGAGCAGGTAACTCCTCAGCGGGAGCATCTGCGATCAACAAAAGATCTCCAGCAGCAAGAAGGGCCTCGCCCTGAACCTCCTCCTCTAAGGGCTCGTCATCAAACATATCGACGTCGGGAAGCAAATCGTAAGCAGGATATGAAGCAAGTGGTATGGGAGCAGGGATCTCCACTAACGGTAGGTCCCCGGCCAAAGGGCCATTAGCGAGCTCATCAGCACCATCAGGTAAAGCAAAGGGCTGAAAGTCGTCCTCGTCTGTGCTAGTAACGTCGGTTGTGTGGACCTCGCGCTCTAAAGACTCTAGGTCGTCTGATACTATAGGTCTAGGGCCTGTGGTGTCTGAATCACCAGTGTCGGTCGAGTCCATTATCTGTACTTAAACACAAATGTGCACAAATAATCAGTCATACAATCAGATAAGCACATTAGTCACCAAGTAAGCAATCAAATAATTCTCCTAGTCCCACTAGCCTCCCAGCCTCCCAGACTGCTCTTCCTAGTCCCACTAGCCAATTCTCCTAGTCCCACTAGCCAATTCTCCTAGTCCCACTAGCCAATTACCTCGATCTCCCAGACCGAGCCTCGGCCTCCAAGACCGAGCCTCAGCCTCCAAGACTGAGCCTATCAATAATAAATAAAATGTGCTCAACATTTGTTTATAAAAAGTTTTGGATCTGGACTTAAGTGGTATGCAGTAAAAATGTTTTCGTGAGAGCCCTAGTGATCATAGTCTAGAATCGAGAAGGAATCCTAGTTCGCTATGATCAGAGCTCTGATACCAAGCTGTCACACCCTGGCTTTGCGGAAGCGTGGTTAATTTGGTGTGACTTCTTAATACCATAGCTTAATCATAACAAGCTATATGAAATAAAAACCATGCAAGATCATCCATTTAATTAAGTTTTAAAAACCAAATACAATAACATTGTCTTAACGGAAAACATCCTAATGACATAAACATTGTTCAACAAACACAATATAACATAAACATAGTTTAAGGACTGTGACTTGTCCAGGAAAGAGTCACATTCCCCAAACCCGGATGACCTCGTAACTAGTGCAGCGGGAAAACGTGTCATACCGCGCCAGATCCTTTAATTCCCTGAAATACATGTAAGTTCAAAAATCAACAATAATGTTGAGCGAGTTCATGTGTAAGTGAGTAAATAAACCTTTGTAAGTATAAAAATCCTGGTATGTAGCAAATAAGGAAAAAGAGATCACCAATGGTTTGCAAGGCCATTGATATATGTGAAGTGCAAGTAGGAAGACTCAAACCTAGCAGATTTCGCGTTTGGGTACAAAGTCACCCCGAGGTCCGTTACGCTGGGCCTGGGGTTGGGCTCGCTACACCCAGATAGATCTACCGCTTACGTCCCTCGGTCCTACAATGAGGATTGATGGCCTCCAGTTCCCGCCTACCCACTCACATGATCTAAATAATAACCCTCCTTACGCTAACCATACCATGTAAGAAATAATCGTAATCATAGTAACATGTATTTCACCCCCGCAGTTAAAAACTGAAAACAGTTAAGAGAAAAGGGGGACATGAACTCACCGTGGTGCGTCTCTACCAAGTATACCTCCAAATCAAGCAGCTGTGTGACGACCTACACGTACTAATTCTATTAGACGGACGGCCGTGCCTTAGCTTTAAGGTTTAAGTTTTTGGGAAATAGTTAGACAACTATTTCGTGTTTATATTCTGTATATACTTGGTAATTATTTTCCTTCCCAAGGATGGGGGATTTAATACAGGTGTGTTCGAGATATATTATTAAGTCTCACTTAAAATATATTTTATTTCTAACTCCAAAATATAATTATTCTTCTCAAAAATATTATATTTTCTATTACATAATTTTCCCAAAATAATACTTGAACAAAAATACGCGTTCAGTCATATTTTCCCAAAATGCGTAAGTTACGTTTTAACGATCGAGTGGTAATAATAATTACCGGTGTAACTTATCTATTTATCATAGAGACGTTCGTATTCTTTTGGATCCATTATCATTCGTTAGTATTATTTTTACCCTAAAAATAATACTAGTATTTTCACAAAATAATCATAAACACATATCAAGTGACTTTATGAGAAATATATACTAAATATATATTTACCAAGTTTTATTTTGTGAAATCCCACCTCCGATGTTTTGTAAATAAAGTCGTGGCGAAATCTATAATTTGAAAACAAGTCGAAAAGTATTTCTAACACTTATAGTGAAAATAATTCTAAGTGTTGTTTTTAGAAAAATTTCGCCAGAGTTTCCTCTGTAACTGGAGGTGGCCACGCTTTCAAGCGTATCATTTTCTTTTATAACTCAAATCAACCATTTTTCTTATTTAACCAAAACAATATTCAAGACAACAACTAGTCAACAAATATATATAAGTCGCAAAAATCACATGAACTTGTGGTTTTCTAATATTATGATGTAAATCCCATTACTTTTAGCGGATCTTTATATAAAGCAATCCGATTTCGTAAAAACCTCGTTTTTAGGGAAGTTCCGTCTTTACAACTTCTCGTCATCTTTTTCAAAAATAGTTATTTTGTCGAGAGTGTGTGCTACACAAGTGTTTACACACTTGTGTGTTCTAAAAATCATTCGTGTTAGTGTAAGATCCGTCTTTACAAAACATGATTTCTTTGATACTTGGTTCTTTGAAAATACCGCTTGTAGATACGTAGATCTACTAGTTTTAAACACTATTTCATAAGCAAAATCGCTTTTACACAAGTTCATGATTCGTGTGTGGTAGAGTTTCATCCTTTAACCCTTGTTACTTCCAAAACAACCTTATGTCATGATCCATGATCATGACCAACCCGGGTTAAATGACGATCCGAGCTACCACAACATAGATCGGGTCTAAATAACCACACAAATCAAATACTACAAGATTTACACAACATTCAAGCTTTTAACCACCATTACTAGCATTTTTAGTAGACTTTTATGTATCAACTTGTATGTTCATGAGTTTTAACCATTATATAACATTTTACCCACTTTAAAATAGTTCAAGAAGGTGATTTAAGCAACTTACTACTAGCTCGAGGCTAGGGAAGAATCTAAGCGAAAAATGCGTGGATAAAAGCAATGTAGTGAGGTCCTTCGCCTTCCGATTGCACCAAGGTTCCTTATACGCGATCCTTATCACTTGTGTGCTCTTGAAATGGCTTGAACCAAAATCGAAAATATGATGGATGTAGAGGGGGTGTTCGGCCGTGAGTGGTAGAGAGGGAGAGAGAGAGAGAGTCTTGTTGGTTAAGTGTGGTTAAGGTGTTAGTGTGTTTAGTGTGGAACTTATAGGCAATGTCAAGACCATTAACCAATGGATTATATGTAGGCAAGATATTAAGCAACTATGATTTAAATAATCAACAAAAGGACAAGGGTGTCCCCCTTCTTGGGGACGGTTTGTAAAAAGGGGGGGGGGGGTACTAGTTCGATTTCAACCAAAGGTTAAGTATATAGTTAGGTTAATCTAGTTAAGTTAAGTGATTAACCCGGTTACTAGTGTGTTGTGCTTTACAGTGGATGTTAGGGTATTCAGGGACCCTAACTGGCTCAGAAAAGAAAAACAATGTTAATGACAATATTTTTATGTTCCGGATATAATCCGGTTGCTCGGTTGGATAGAGATCCGTTAAAGCGTTAAACAAGCTTTAAAGTGTCGTTATAATTATTTTTAGTGACACAACTTATTCCTGACACTTTGGAAAGTGTCTAGTAATATTTTTCTCATGTTTTGGCACTTTATTAAGTAGCTAGATGCTGAATTATTAGTTAAAGTGCTGAATTTTGTGCTTGGAGAACGTTTTAGGCACATCCAGTCATTATAACTTATTCCTAGAGACGCAGTTCTATAACCCTTGTATCCCTACACTTTCTATTAGTGTAGTAAACTATCTCTGGCTCTTACAGGCCTTAGAGGCAGTGCCTGCCTGGTGCTAGTTATGACAGAACGTTTAATAGGTTATCCGTTCATTGTGCTACTGTGTGTTTGGTGCATCAAGGTTGTTACAAAGGTGCTGTAAGCAAAACATGGAGTGTCAGCAAGTAAAGTATGATGCAAGTAAGTACATGTATCAGCATTCAAGTAGCAGTTTATCCACAATTTCAAGTAAGCACAGTAATTAAGCAGTAATTAATTATTAATTAAGTCGTACGGATACCTGGTTTAGTGAGGGTTGTCACAGATTTTGCCATACCAAAGCCTTCAAAACTTATTTCTAAGTTATGTAAAGGTTATTTAAGGTATGTTAAGCCTATTTCACTATTCCGGAGTGTTCGTTGCATTAAAATGGTTATATTTACGCATCAGTGCGCATATAACCTTCCAGAAAGCGATTTAGAGCTTGAAATCGAACAAGAATTGATATGTGCAAAAGATACACATATTTATACAGATCCCAAGTATGAAATACAATATTTCATTGGCTTGGTATTTGTTTGCTGGTTGCAGTGACACAGGTGTCACAACCGGGCTCCTAATCTAGAACGAATGTTTTATTAACCTATTAGATTACTAACAGGTCTTATTTAAATAATAAACTTAGACCGGTTAGTTTAAGGAAAGGTTTACGGTACGAAATGCTAGATTAAGCGATGACCGGATTGGACTGTAATTTAGACCCGACAAATATGGAGACTTTTATAAAATGGGTAAACTAAGTACATTATGGATTTTGAAGTTAAAATGATAAGAATTGGCCCGTTTCGGCTAATTTATGCAAACTAGTTACATAAACCGTACCGATCGCGAATATGCATAACGGGTAGCCGGATGAGTCATGTACAAGTTCCATAAGTTGTTATGCTTTAATTATGTTATGATATCAGTAGGATATCAACAATTATGCCCAAAAAGATTTTAAAACCAAATTAAGTCCCGTAAGGGCATTTTGGTCATTTTAAGATTTATAAAAGAGGCTTTAAAATAAACTGATGTTCTGGTCTATAATATTCTGTAAAAATATTTATTTTATGATGTTATAACAATATGTTATCATACATATGTGTGGTTTACCATTTATGGCCAAACTATGCACCGTAGGGGGGCATTTTGGTCATTTCACATATGCTTTTAGGGGCAAAATTGGAATTGTGAGTTCATGACTTATACCTACTGTAAAAATATTAAAATTTATTTATAAATTTAGTAGGTAACAAGTCTTGGGTGCTAAATATGGTTTTAAACCATACTATGCACCTAATTAGCGTAAAAATCGATAATTGACGATATTTGTGATGTTTATGTGATTCTGAGATTTTGACCAGCCTTGAATGGTTAAAATATTTATTTTACATACTAAGTCTGTAGAAAAAAGTTTGGTATGTTAATTATATGCAAATCACAATTTATTAGCAAAAGGGGCATTATCGTCAATTATATAATTTATACGAGAACTCAATGATATGGTCAGCATCTAATCTGACCCAACATTCCAAAAATCCCTAAAAATAATATCATAACGGTAGGTTTGAGTTTGGTGTCAAAATTTAGGTTTAAACATGATTTGTGCATAAAAGCGTAATTTAATTAATAAAAAGTTCAATTTTACGATATATTGCATAACTTCGTTTTGAGACCAGAATATAATGTCAAATTAACTTAGACATGTTTATATATCAGTAACTAAGTTATCTATGTGACCATAATTTAAAAATTCTCATTTTTAAGCTATAAGGGCATAATAGTCAAAATTAGGCACAATAACGGAAACAAGCAAATAACTCAGATTACTAAGGGACCATGTAGTATAACCTCAGAGGGTTATACTAACACATAATATGGTCACAAAGGAACCTTAATGCATAAAGAAACTAAGCTAATTCGGGTCAGAACTGAAAGTCAAAGCAAAAGTCAACTTTTGCGACTTTCGGTTGCGAACCGAGCCTAAACTCAGAATTGTCGGGTTGAACATGTCTAGACATGTTCTAATATTATTTACCGAGTTATTAAAGTGACAAAACATATTTTATAGCTTCTACATTAACATATATGAATTTATTTAAAAACTGACTCGTTTGACTTGTTGTGTTAGTTACTTTGACCTGACAATTAACTAAGTAAACGTGATAATTAGGAGGTGCCCTTTTGAGGGATTAACACCTACTTAATTACCAACACATAGCCACATTCGTTTAGAACCATGGCTGGACCGTTAAAGTTTAAACTAAAAGTCAAAGCAGAATTACGATAACTTTGACTTTCGGTCCTTATATGTATAAAAATCGAACAATAGAAGCTAAGAACACTTACACAAGGTCCTAGCACGAAGTTTGAACATAGGGGAGTCTCCTTTAAGACCAGGAAGCTCCAGAGAATGCAAGCAAGAGAGTCGAAATCTGATTTTTGAAATGAGCAAGTTCTAAACCCAAATTTGAGCTCTATTTAAAGAAGCAGAGGGTGAATTAGGATCAATCCAAGTGTCCCCAGATGTTTTTTGATTCTTCCATGTGTCCTAGTGGTTTTACAAAACCGTATGCATGCAGCTGTTTTCGATTTAGAGTGCAGAAGATCTTGTGAAGATTGCAGGTTTGCATGTTGGCAGCTGCCAGTCTCTGCTGAAAAATGCACTCCCCCGCGAGTCGTTCCAGGTGCAAGGGATCCTGGCGCGACACGCCTGTAATGCCCGTTTCAAAAATTGTTTTCTTATTTACAAGTTCAGCCCCTGTACTTTTATAACTTCCATTTTTCGCATTTCTAGCACTAGGGGCCCTTAAAATCAGGTTTCAAACATTCTTGGGAATAAAATCAAGTATCGTTAAGTTCCGGATTCGATTAAACGGTCTCCCGGGAGTAGAATTAACATATTGACACTTTCAACCCTTCTTCTTGGAATTTGCAAATTAAATCATATAATTGTACCGAAACTTCATGAAATCATTATCCGATATTCGTGAGAGTATAATAAGACATTACAAAGTCTCGGGATTATTAAAAGGTCACTCAGAGGTAAGAATTAACATGTTGACACTTTTAACCCCTGTGTTTTATAAACTTTTGATTTTAATCACAAATGGCTTCTTGCGTCCGACAATTTACTCATTAAAGAATACGAACATCGTGTGAGGTCAATCAGAGGCACAAGTTTGGCATGTTGACACTTTTAGTCCTTCCACATACATCTTTTATCCGTTTGTCAACTTTAGTCCCTCAAAGTCAACTTGTTACACGTTTAGGGTTTATGACACGTGTCATTACTATAATGGACATGATTTTACGAGGTGTTACACCGTTGGCTTTGAAACTTTCCTTCATAATTTCAAAGGATTCTAAACTCCACTGAATGAGGGATTTGTTTGAAATTTAAATCTGGTTCCTTTCCATTCACTTCACTTGTCTTACCAAACATACAAAGGAATGAAATTTGAATTCCAATTCGTTTGGATTCCCATGGATTCCTGCCAACCAACACGCCATAAGTTTCAATGTTAGGGTTCATTTTCTTTGATTTGATTCATAAACTTATGTGAAACAGTGACATTCGGTACAGTTATTTTAGTGGTTTGTTTGTGTATTTTTGTTTATAATATGAACTAAATCCGGAAAAATATTAGAATATTAATAAACTTGATCAACTTCTTAATTTCTCTAACAAAGTTTATAAAGGTTTAAAACCCTAATCAGATTTTAATCTTTGATTAAAGGAACAAATAACATTTTGAGTTTCTCTTTGGAAGCAAAATTATTATAAAAATTCATGTTTGGACAGGCACAAAAGTCTGCTTGTTTTTTATGGAAGGTTTTTGTGGACTCTCTAGTGTTTTTGAAGTGTACTCTTCCTTTTAACCTCAAAAGATTTGAGATACACACACTCTTGAGTTAAATGGTTGGTTTTTCCACAAATTGTGCATTTTGATGCAGGCTAAATGAAACTTGTTTTGTTTATATCATAAGTTTTTAAATGAAAACAGTCTTTTGTGGCATGGTTTCTTTTCTCACAAAAATCACAAAACAAGTTTTTAACATTTTCTCTTCTCTTCCTCTTTTCAACTTCCTTTTCAACAGAGTTTTTAACCTCCATTAGGATGTCTTTCAGAGGAATGACTTTAGCCTTGGCACCCTTGACACCCTCAGTTGTGGAAAAATCCGTTGGCTTAAAGTTTTCAAGGATGTCACATTCATCAAACCAGGTGGGTTTAAAATGATATTTTCTATCTCTTAAAAGGTTGATGACCCCTCTGGTTTTTCTAAAATGATTTTGTTTCCATTTTTATCTATGACTTTTATCTCTTGACCAACCATGTTTGTGGGGATTGCTTCAACCAATTCAGATTCAATTTTAGTAGTGTTTTCAGTTTGGTCATGTTTTCTAATGCCAATACCAAACTTTACATTGCTTTTGACTGCTTTTCCAACACTAGTTCATAACCTTTACAAGACTCCACCCATATTTCACAAGTGATTTGGGTGGATTCAAGCTCCTTTTTGCAAACTTGGTATTTTTCTACCATAGTTTGGAGTTGGTCTTTGGTAATGTTGTGTTCATGTTTCAAGCTACTGATTTCAGTTTCTTTGTCAAACAATTTGTTTTTCAAATCTTTAAAAGTTTTTTTCAAATTGCACTTCATCTTTTAAAATCTTGTTTTTAAGGTTTTCATTCACCTCTTTTATATTAGCAAAAGCAATAATGCATTTATCTGAACACAAATCTTTTAAGATATGAGGTGATACCTTAGCAGCAGCCATCACGGAACAGTCACATTCATTCTCACAAACACTAGCATCCCATGGATCAGCAAGAGGTTCCAACAGAGGTTCAGTTTCCTTCTCTTCTAACATCTGTTCACCAACAATAGCTGTAACCACTGTTTCAGCAATTTCTTCCAGCTCATCAGATCTGGTCTCCACTTCCTCAGATTCTTGCCCTTCTATTATTGATTCTAATGCCATGAAACAAAATTCATCAGGAGTAACATTTGGATTAGCAATTAGAGCAAAGTTTTCATCAGTTAAGTCCTCAGGCATACTGCTCTAATCAACAAAGCCCCGTGTAAATAAACTTTGTTGACTGGCCTCTGCTGGAGCAGATGTTTGTGCAGTTTGTTGTGGTGCAGGTTGCACTTGAACCTGAGTTGGAGGGGCTTGAACATACTGAATCTGTGGAACAGTGGTTTGAACATACTGCACATGAATAATGTTTACAGGATATGCAAAATGGGCAGTGTTTTGCATATGAGGAACAGGGGTATATTAGGAATAGTGCATAGTGCTTTGAGTGTTTTGAGGTCTTGGACTAGGGTGAGTGATAACTGGTCCATTGTTTTGACTCCTATATTCCCTAGTAAAATGACCAAGCCTATTACACGTATAGCACTTGATTTTTTACTTATCCAACCCCACCTTCAAATTCCCATGCAATCCTGGAAACTTTCTACCAATCCTTTTATAAAACTTGCTTCTTCTGACACTTAACAAGGCAAGCTGGTGCAAAATGTCCATCTCTTCCAGATCTGTGGGATTAAAATGTTGAAGGTCATTCAGTTTAAAAGATAAGTTATCAGAGATCTGACTTTCCCATCAGCTGTAAAAGCATAATTGGGTGAGTAAGGCTCAGAGTTGAAGGCTCCACCTACAGTTATGTCAATATAATGGTCATAACTCTGGTCCTTACTGTTATGGGTGGTTTTCTGAACCCATATCTTGAAATTATTTCCTGACTTTATTCCTTCTGTTTGTGACTAGGATACCAGATCAGGATATTGGTAACATCCTGGTATAGTATCCTGGTAGTTACTAATTATTCACGTGCATATTGGGATGGCTAGCTTATAACGTTCGAGTGGACTTGTTCTCCTGAAGACTCGGACCAATCAGTTGAAAAGAAGACGTTGAAGCCGGAAGAAGGGGTCTCCAACGTTCTAGAGGGAATATTTGAAGCATCCCTTATTATAGGATAGTTAGTTGTTTCTCTTTATTATAAATAGGAGCTGTACGGATCGATAAGACACAACTTCACTCACTCTCTTACTTTTTCTGCAATCACTCGCAATCACATTCACGAACACTCACACTCGAAATTCATTGTAACACTTAGCTGATCCGTATAATATCCTGCACTGTATCCTGAAGTTTGAAGTAATAAGAAGAACAAGGCAGCTGCGATTGTCAGCTCCCGAGGTTTTATGCCAGCGATCTAGATTGATCAAGGGCTTTCCTCGTACATCTCGTGTCAACATTTACATTTCTGCTCATTGTTTGATTGTTGGTATAGCTTGGTATCCTGAGCTATATCCTGAAATTGTTTTTGCAAACTAACGAACCAGTATATTTTTCACAAGTATAACCAGCACACTACCTCACAAAACTAATTTGATCACTTAATTGCTTAGGTAATTTTTGACCAAAACACTTACTACCACCAGATGACTCTTATTGACCCAAAAGTGTTGTGTTACCAAAAGAGTAATCATCGACCATTTTTCCAGATTCCTGCAACTTCTTTTTCTGGTTCAGCTCTCTTTCATATGTGAAAAGCCTACCATGAAGTTGGGTCAGACTTAAGCCCTTGAACCCTACAGAGTTTCTAGTAACAAAAGCTAAAGTGTCCCACTTTTTGGTAATGATCTAAGAAACCTACTATTTAAAGTGGATTCAGCATATTCAACATTAACCAGTTTTAGCTCACTAATCAGACAACTAAATCTTTCAAATTGCTGTGTTAATGACTATCCCTTAACATGATAAAACGTTTTATATTATTGGTTTAACACATCTCTGTTGTTTTCAATAACCTCTTCTGTCCCACCAAATTGCTCTTTGAGTGCATCCCATAGCTCTTTAGTACTGTTACAGTGTAACAGGCCAACATATATGTCATTGGGTAGTGTTGTGGCCACTATACTGAATGCCTTAGCATCTAACTCAATCCTCTGAAAATCCTGCTCAGAGTAATTTTCAGGACTTTTGGGTACTTGGACCTTGGGATCTTCTGCACTTGGCACCATTGGAACATGAGGTCCAAAGATGACAGACTTCCAGCAACCGGTTTTTTGTTGTGCTAACACATGGCCCATCCTACGTTGCCAGATATTGTATTCAGATCTAACAAGCATAGGTGGCTTGTAGAGTGTGCCGGTGTTGTGAGGGTCTTGTGATTGTGACGACATCTTGGTTGTTTTACAGAGTTTTTGAATAATCAACTTTGAACGTGATTACACTTGTACTATGTTTTTCAACAAATACGAACAACAATGTATCAATGAAATTGAGCTGATCTTTAATGTCAAATTGATTGCTAAATCGAATTTGACTGACCTATGCTATGATACCAATTGTTAGGATCTGAGTTTACTTGATTGTGTTATTTTATAAGAAATGTAAGATGAAGAAGATAAACGAATGAACAATTGCAGTGGAATGAAGAAAACCTTTATAACACAATCAAGGAAAGAACAACTTTCATCATATATGCTTTATAATCAAAAGATTGATTTACATAATGTTTCGACTATGCATGCATGAACACTTTCTCCCCCTCAGCCTGAGCTCACAGTGTTAGTTCGTACAAGATGCAAGTGTGTGCAAAGAGCTAATAGAATAGTACATGCACTGTCTATTTATAGTACAATCCTAAACAATGTAGCATCTTTGCTGGCATCACCTAGACAGTGACACCTAACAATCTTAACAACCTCTAAACATTGCTAATTCCAAACACTGTTACATTAGACAGTAATTAACTAAACACTGATGAATGCTATCCACTGATGATGCTCAACCACTGATGAAGACTGAGCAGTGCTTTCCATTTAAGGTTGATCAGGCCTTTGACTTTAGCAGTTCTTTGACTTCAGCAGATGATTGGTCTTCAACAGTCTTTACATCCAACAGAGCTTTGCATATAACAGTCTTTGTAAATCAACAGACTTTAGAGAATCATCAGTTGTTTAGTGCCACTTCCATTGGAGGGAAATAAGGTTCAAACACTGTTATTCAGGATTAGTTGTTGCATATCAGTTTTGGCTTTGTATCATCTGTTCATCAAGGAAAGATCACATGAGCCAATAGTTCCTTATACAAATTCAATTTTTATATTTACATCTTTCAAAATGATCATTTGTTATATACAATTAACCTAATCAATCGTCATTTGTTTTGAGTAATATGATTTATTTTGGTATAAGTGATGCATCGAGTTTTTTGATGGTGCAGGTGGATATACCATCAAAATTGTGGTATGGGTACGACACTCATCAGCCTCAAATAGGAGATAGAAAAGCAACCATTTCTTTTGGGTATTAAGTTCATTGTTACGGGCCATGTTCTTTTTTTTACTCTGATTTTTTACTTGGCAAGTTACAACTCATTAATCTTTTTGTGTTTTAATTGCTGCCTGATAGGAACCATCAAGAGTCCTCCACTTCCATCTCTGATTGCCATATTAACTTCCATCTGTGATCGCCACCACCATTGGTATCACCAATCTTGGAACCCTCACGGATTCTTCATCATATGTACTCTGCTTTGCACAAAAAATGAAGCAAACCTCATTGTAATAGATGGTTTTGTAACTGAAAATGTCAAAATAGCAGGTTATCATTAGCAACATGATTCGATGTATGCAATTTCCCAAAACTATGATCTTTTAATTCATTACAGGTTACATATTGTTGGAGAAATGCAACTTTCTGTCCGACACTGCTTATTAGCGAATGATGGTGTCAAACTTGAAGATTAACTTTTGCCATAATTTGGTAGTATGTTCTCGTTTTGTTTCTCAATAATTGAAGTATTATTTTTTTATTACTAAACAGCGAAATTCTTTTATTCATATCTTTAGGGTTTTAGATCATTTGTCTAGACATTGGTTTCATATCAGCTGAAGGACAGACTATGACTGTTGCCCTCGACTCAGTTTGTGACTTCAATGGCCTTTGTTTCCATGGAGCATAAAACCAATATACGGGCATTTATCTTACTGCTATTTTTTAAAATATATTACTAAATACAATTCTAATCATCATCAAGAAAACGCCAAAGATTTTCACGAGATGGTTATAAAAAGTCTCCGTGTGAACGCATCTTGTTATTATGTTTGCATGTGTATCAAGATTGATTAGGCCGTTGGGGGTTTATCTTTAGGTACTATTTTTTGGGTTTGGTCAATACTATGTTTACACGTGTGCATTTTTTAATGCAGAATTTTATCAGATTGTATCCCGATAAAAGGAAGGACAAGGATTCCTTATTTCGTCAATGCTACAATCCCACACTTCTCTCACTCCTTCCGTTGGTGATTGAAATGTCCCATGAGGAGGACCTACAGGTACCCAAATGCAATTCTACTATTTGTAGCTTCTCAAACATAGTTAAGCTATTATAAAACTTATAGTTAAAAGCTTGAAATGCCTCTCAAAAGAGAACTATTGGAGTGTTGACCAAAATTGATTTGACAGATAAAGAGTACAGATGTAATTGATGTATTAGGGGTGTCGTTTGGGTTATATTATCGGGCTTGGGTTATAGCGGGTCATGTTGTTTGGGTTTCGGAAGTTTTATATTTAACCCGAGAACCAATCTATATGTTTAACGGTTAATCTGGCTTGGGTTGTTCGGTATTTGGTTTAAACGGGTCGAGTAAATCTGGTATTCGAGATGTTGAGAAAAGCTTTGTGCAAATGACCTACCCAGATGCAGTTGAGCTGCTTTTAAAATCAAAGAATAAATCTGAATTATTTGTTTTCTTTTGTGCATTTTTTACTTGCCAAAAAGATTTTTTAATTAGAAAGTCAACCAGTTAGTTTTTTATGCTAAGAATCAATAAAAGTTTGGATTTATGCAAGAAATTCGTAACTACAATTTTGGAGTTGCAAATTTTAAATGTTTTTTTATAATGTGAATATGGTAGTACTAGGATTGATTTTTTTTTTTCTAACTGTGAATTTGGGAAGTATTAGGATTAGAAAAATAATGTAAGATTTGTGCTTCATTATTGGTTCATGAGTTGAAATTTATATAATATCTTGTTTCGTTTTAGTTCTTAGATTTTCTAATTTGAATTGTACTATGAAGAATCAGAACAACAACCAATGAAAGTTGAAGATGATAGCAGTGATGAAGATGTGACTAGATTGATGGTGAATAAATCATTATGTAAATATGTTATGTTTTTTAGACTGTGATTGTTAATAACTTAAATGTTTAAATTGTCTATCTTTCTACATGAACCACATTCATAAGATTCAGTTGAAATTTTGTAAAAAGTTGTGATTTTTTGTTTACATTGACTATATTTCTACATGAACCATATAATATGTATAGGTCTGATTGAATGGGCATACTTGAAGAAACATTAGCATAGCTCTGATTATCAGCACAAGTTACAAGTATCATTAGAATAGTTGAAAAAATCATGATTCACCAAAATTAGAAGTCTTACCATATAATATCCAGAAAATTTCCAACCAAACACATTTTCAAAGCAAAGATTCTCATCGTGGTTGAAGAAACATGAAGTTAAAGAATCAATGAGCCAAAAGACAACAACAACCTAGTGCTGTTCAAAAAGCTCGCGGCTCGGAGCTCGCTCGAAGCTCGTTTGGATTTAGCTCGGAAAAAGCTCGCTCGATTTGGCTCGGTTTAAAAGTGAGCCGAGCCGGCTCGGCTCGGTTAGAAAGTGAGCCTAGCTCGGCTCGGCTCGTAACGAGCCGAGCTGGCTCGGTTCGGCTCGCTTTGTAGCTCGGCTCAGTTTAGCTCGAATTATTTTACTTATAATAAGTTTTAATTTTATATACATTATAATATATTACAAAAAAACTGATTATTATTTACATGTATATAGGTTTGTAATTTGATATTTATGGCATATTTGAATATTGATTACCATACTAATGAACTAATATTGTATTTTATTGAAATTAAAACTTATTTTGCGTTGTTAAACTTGATTTTGGTTTGAATTGTATTAGGTTGAACTTATTTTGAATATATTCTTTTAAATTATTGAATAATATTTTAGGCTATTAAATTTTAAGAGGTATATATTAGTTTTTTTTTTATAAAATCGAGCCAAACCAAGCCGAGCCGAGCTAGCTCGGTTTAAAACCAAGCCGAGCCCGAGCTTAGATTTTCAGCTCGGTTTCAAATCCGAGCCGAGCCAGCTCGGTTTATAATCGAGCCGAGCCCGAGCTTGGCCTGGCTCGGCTCGGCTCATGAACAGCCCTACAACAACCCTCATACACAACCCCACATCCACGATTCTGGTCTAATTCGGTGTCGATGATAAATCAATGTCAGGTTCAATCCTCTTCTTTCTAATCTTCAGATTCGCGAGTTTATTGATGAGACTAGGTTGGTTGTTTATGTTACATGTTTTTCTTTAAGTATTTTCATTTAGGAAGTTGTTTGCTATGTCAATAAACATTGCTTAATACATGTTTTTATACCCTTTACTTCTACAACTATACAAAGATAAAGATTATTTTGCTGAAAGAGCTATACTGGCACCAACAAATGAAGTTGTACAAGAAATAAATGAAATATTGCTTGCTTTGTTTCCTGGTGGAGAAGTCGAGTATTTGAGCTCAGATAGTATTTGACACCATCAGATAAAATAATTCCTATTAAATTTCAACGACGACAGTTCCCTTTATCTGTATGTTTCGCAATGACTATAAACAAAAGTCAAGGACAATCTCTATCAAGGGTTGGATTGTATCTTAAATATCTAATATTCTTACATGGTCAACTTTATGTTGCATTATCAAGAGTCAAAAGCAGAGCCGATGTCAAGTTGCTTATACTAGATAAAGATGAGAATGTAACAAATAAAACAACTAATGTGGTATACAAGGAAGTTTTTTTTGGGATTTGAATAATTTTTTTTTGTCTTCCTATGTGTTTTTACATAGTATTAAATTTTGAACATAAATAATCAGTTTTTGGTTGAAGCCGTATTTAACGCGGCATTAATAGTCTAAACATTTTTTGTTTTAATATACATAGTAGATAGTATAGATTAACCATAATTGGGCTTTGATACCCATGTACTAGAAGTTTAAAAAGTTGGGTAAGCCCAATTACACATATAAAGATTACTGGGCCGAGGATTACTACAAGGAAATGGTCACATTTAATTTCGCACCCGATCCCCAAACACGATCAACAAAGACTGAGGATACACAGTTTTCTACCTCCTCCATGTATCTGTTGCTGGGATAACAGACCAGACCACACGGCTGCTGAGAGAAGGTAGAAGAACGCCGGAGAAAAATGGGGACGACGACGGCACTGGCGCCGGGACTGTCACGGAAGCTGAAGAAGGTTCTAGAAACACGCACCGACAGTCCAGATCTACTCGCTTCTCTCAACACACTTTCTACATTTTATACGGAGAATACGACTCCGGCTCGACGGAACCTCCGATCGACTATCGAGAAGCGTTCGCTCTCGATTAATCATGATTTTTTGCTTGCGTCTGATGCAGCACAGCAGGTTTGGATGATTTGTTTTGGTTCCGTGTGGTTGTGAATTGAAATGTTGAATTGATTGTGATTTGTTGGTTGAATTGATTGTGTTGTGTTTTAGGCGTTGGATCGGGTGGAGGAAGAGGTTAATTCGCTTGCGGAATGCTGTGACAAGTGAGTGATTGTAATTGTTTGAAGATTGAATTGTAGTTTTTAAGTAGTTGTGGATTTTATGTGAATGTGTAAGAGTTTGATGAGTGATTAAGGATTTATAAGCTGTAGGTTTTAAGTGATTGTGGAATTTATATGAAATGGAAGAGTTTAGTGAGTAATTAGTGATATATAATTGTGTGCATTGGAAGATCAAACGCGATAACTTGTAGGATTTAAAGTGATTGTGGTTTTTATATGAAATAGGAAGAATTTGATGGGTGATTATTAGTGATATATAAGTGTAGTCATTAGAAGATCAATCACAATAACCTGTAGTTCTTAAGTAGTTGTGAATTATATATGAATTTGGAAAAATAGAGTGAGTAATTAGTAGTATATAATTCTACACACATGTAGGTGGGGTGATCTGTAAAGAAATCAATAAGGTCTCATATAATGTTGAATGCTAATGTGATGGAACATGATTTTCCCGATCTAGTAGTGTTGAAAATAATAAAAAACTTAAGCAGGAACTGGAAAAATTAAACAGAATAACTTGTGTTTTTTAAGTACTTGTGAATTTTGTAGAAAATTGGACAAGTTTGTTGAGTAATTTTTAATATATGCTTCTACACACTTATAGATGGGAAGATCTATTAAGAAATCAACAAGCAAAAACACTCTTATGTTTTTAACGATTTAGTAGTCTTAAAAAGAGTCAAAAGTTAAGGTTAAGGGGCAAACATTGCTCATGATGTAAATGTTGCAGGATTGCTAAATCTTTGAGTAACTGTAATGCTACTACTGGAGATATTATTACTACTACAGAAAGGCTTAAACAGGAACTCGAAGTTACCACACAGAGGCAAGAGATTGCATCATGTTTCCTTCGAGATTATCAACTTTCCAACGAAGAGGTGATGATATTTTTATGGTGATAAATCTTATTCAACGCTACCATTGAATCACAAAGGCGGTACGATGTGATTGTACATTTGTACTTACTTTTCGTGTTCTTGTAGATAAACGCACTTAGGGAGGAAGAATTAAACGAAAACTTTTTCAAGGCATTGAGCCATGTACAAACGATCCATGCAAATTGCAAAGTTCTTCTAAGGACCCATCATCAGGTAGATTCTCTTGCTTAACACCGACACATATAATTGTATATGACTATATGTTCTATTCCTGCCATTTTTCTGTATCAAGTAACATGGACGAGAATGTGACACAGATGGATTGCATGTAAAATCTAGTAGTTGTGTGAAGATTGCTACTACATTATCGTTATTATGTCTTATTGGTTTTAAAAATTGATTTTTTAAGAACACACCAACAATGCAAAGGGCTGCTACATTGTAAATTTTTTATGCCAACAATTACTTTTGAATGTATGTTTGGACCCTTTTCTTTTGAAGTGGTTAGGTATGAATTAAGGCTGAGCTCAGCTTATTCTAAAGGTATTTTTCCAAAAGAGTATCATTGCTGCATTGATAAAACCTTTTAAGTTGTATAAGTCAGTTGAGATTATGAGATATTTGGACACATGAATTCTTTATGGTTTGCATGCCATTTCATAGTTAATTCTTTTCCCGGTTTTCAATGTTCACAGCGTGCAGGTTTAGAGCTCATGGATATGATGGCTGTCTATCAAGAGGGTGCCTATGAACGCCTGTGCAGGTGAACGAACAATGAATTTTTTTAAGACTTGTAGGGTTTTTCTTGATTGAACACCACTAGTGAGGGACTTACTAGTTTTGCTTGTTTAATCCACTATTAGGATTATTAATCTATATACTATTAAAGTATTATTTTACCAAGAAAATTTCCACGGTCAACCATAGGGTCAAAGGCGCCAAAGGCATGCACCTAGGCGCAGCGCAGCAAAACCGCCTTGCATGCAGCAAGACGCAAATGCGCAAAAATACTGGAAAAACAGACCAAAATTTGCAAAAAAAAAATTGTTATCTGAACCGGCATAAAGTAGCCTTATACAGTCCAAACAAGCCAAAAAAACAGTCCAAACTAGTCTAAAACAGCTAACAGCCTAAACCAGTCTAAAACATGTCTAAACAGCTAAAAATGGCTTGGAATACACATACGACTTGTTTGTCTTGGGTACACGACTACACGCTTTTTTAGCACTTTGCGCCTATAGGCGGGAGTATCGTCCTTTGCGCCTTGGCGTATCACTATGCCTGGCAACTCTGATCTGGACACCTGATTTTGGGTCCTTATTGGTCGTTCTAACGACCTGGTGGGTCATTCTGGGCATGGCTGATTCATATTTGTCAATAGCAATCGTTACGGTCGCTATAGCAAATAGCGTGGCGTATAGGTCCATGCTGTAACGGAAGATAGCGATAGCCGATAGATAGCAGTCTTTAATTTTTTTTTGTTCTTTTAATATATATAGCAATTAAATATAGCTATAAAATAGCTGGATTTTAGGTTTTTGTTAAATGTACATGTAAAATAGCATATATACCAGGGTATTTTTATATAATATACATATAAAAAAGTTAAAACTTTTTTCTAGTGTATCGCTATTTATAAAATAGCACCCGCTATTTGTCGCTATTAACAACTATGGGCTGATGTTAAGAACGGGTCAAAATGGGTAGTAATAGAACAGTCAAAATGAAGAACGGGTCAGAACGAGTTGATTACTTAAACCTGAGAGGGTTAGATTGGGCCAATGCTTCAGACGGCCACCACCGCCGTCACCCGTCTACTGTTGAAATAGAAAAGACAAAAATTTCAAACTTCATAATCTGGATTTTAAACTCATGCTTCAGACGACCATCGACTTTCGCCTCTGATTTTGGAGGGGATAGATTGTCTGGGTTTTTGAGAGCTTTGAGTTGTTAAATAACGACGGTGACGCATTATGGTGAACGACAGAACACGAACGAAATGCACAGATCTAAGGGTTTAGGTAAGGGTGTTCCATAGCTCCGGCGGAGGAACCAGGAAGATCCGTTGGAGAAGAAGAGTTTTTTGCAGGACGGCTGTGAAAGTGTGGAGGAATACCTAATCTGTGAGGATATGCCATGTATATGTAATTTAGTGTGTATATAATACATATGTATAGTTTAATATTCAAAAAATTATTAAAAAAACCTTTTCTAAACCAACCCGACCCGAACCTGTTTCGATCCAAACAACCCTTTATTGAGTTGACCCGTTTCGACCCAAACCCTTTGGACACGCCACCTGACCCGACCGACCTGCCCGTTTTGCCAGGTGTTCATATCACCCTTTGCGTCTTGTGCATTTGACTAACTAGGGGTCAACTCGTTAACTTATTTCATATTAATTTCATATGTAGGTCCATTCTATAGTGTGAGGTTGGTTAAATGGAGATGGAGCTAGGGGTGTTCTTCGGGTTTTTATCAGGTTTTGGGTTTTTGGCTGGGAAAAAGTAAACTGATAACCAACCCATAAATATTGGGTTGGTTGGGTTTGGGTTTTTGTTTTCCCGGGTCAGGTTTAATCGGTTTTTGTAGAAAGAAACTAAGCAGAAGGTGAAATATAATATTGCCTTTGCATTCTTCAAAATCACTTACCTTAGCCATGTTATTCATCAGAAGTGTCAGCTCAAATATATATTTGACTATTACGCACTAAATAACAGTTAAGGTCTAGTTGGTATTCTGTTCCATCCTTTGTTCTCACCTACAAAATTGAAGAAAATATTTGTTTTTTTCAAATAAATCTTGATGCATAACAATTGTGCTTTAAACTAACAACATTTTGGTTATGATCTTAGACCATACGGTGTGGGCGTGGAAATCTGGCTTGGAGGCCAGTCCACGCCCACAAACCACCCCGTTCTTGGCGTTTTCCACGCCGTTGTGTGTGGGGCGGGGGATTCTTCACCGGCGTGGGGGGCAATTTGGTTGGTGATGTGGCGCGAGTTGATTGGTGGTTTGTGGTAGGAGGTTTGTGATTGGTTAGTTTTTTTAAACATTAGGTGGGGCCCTTTCCATGCCCAACATCACCCCATGCTTTTTTTACCACGCCATCTTGCTTACGTGGCTGCCACATGGTGCTTAACGCCTTCTCTTCATGCCCCTCCACACCGAATGGTCTTATTGTTTTGACTTTTTGCACAATTTAGATTCTGGCATTAAGCTGAATAAAATCTGTAAAATAAGTGATCCAAATGCTTCTGCTTTGTTCCAAGCACCATTTAATGCAATGTCTTTACCTTTTTTGTAGATGATCTAACTGTCCCTCTTGATTGACAGTATTGATTATTTTTTTTACCTTACATTGAGTAGACAACTAGACATTATTTTTACCTATTTACCTATGTATGGTTCGAGTGGGGATATGGTTTATGCCAATGGGTCGAATCAAGACATTTAACTAACAAAGAAACAAGTCAAACAGGTTTAAAGTGTTCTTGAAGTATATTTTAAATGGTTACAACTTCCTAAATGGGTTTATTTGAAAAGAATTGGATTACTATTGTAATAACATATTTTTTTTGTAATCACAACTAGCACCTCTTTGTTTTTTTAAATGCACAAAAACTGTTTTGAGGGTCTAGTGGTCTACGTAACCTGACCTGTTTTATCCTGAACCCTTTGTGTCCTGTCACCCTACCCGACCAAGTGGCTGACCTGCCTATTTAGCCATGTTTACTTGCTTTATTGTGCTTCCTTTCTTGATTCTGTGGCGGTTTTTTCTTTCACCCAGGTGGGTTCAGACAGAGTGCAGGAGATTGGGTGACACTGATAACCCTGAAGTTAGCGAGCTATTGAAAATGGCAGTTCGATGTCTCAAAGAAAGACCAGTACTGTTCAAGTATTGTGCTGAAGAGGTATATATTAGTAGAATAATCATCTTTAGCTACGTCATATTGAACAGTTATAATCATATCTAGAGCTATAATAAACCATGCTTTGTTACATGGTGCCTGGATGGGGCCGAGCTATAGAAAATATAGAGAACCTAAATGAGGAAAACTCAAATCGATTTGTCAGTTCTCTTTATTATTTTGATCTGCTAGCTATAAATATAACCCAAATCAACCATTCATGTGTAACTTATTGAAAATGGCAACCTCTGATAATTACAATTGTTGACACCAAAGTTGTTATGATCTTTTTTAACATAGACAAGAAATGGTTATAGAGTTTAACCCAAAAAGCAAGTTACATTTAGGCCTGTATGTTATGTTGATCCGCGTTTAAGGTTTGAATCTTCAAATATTGAGGTTGGTTTGATCACAAGCCGCTAGTATTGTTCACGAAAATAACATTAAACCGATAATAAAAAACCATCACTCAAAGCCTCTACAACTAAACTATGAACACCAACAACAACAACAACAACAACCATACCCAGTATATCCCACAGATAGCAGAGCTATTTATAGGGTCTGGGGAGGGTGGGATGTAGACAGACCTTGCCTCTATCCATAAACTATGAACACCGTGGTGACAAATTTCTCAAAGTAAAAATTACTAAGTTAGACACACTCTGTAAACTCGTATGAATAAGATAATCAGCTGTTTCAGTGTTTGGCAAATTTTGATATTCAAGAAATTAGTATATAAGATGGCTTAGTATTCAAATTTAAAATGTGATAAGTTTGTAGAAAAGTGTTTTTTTTTTTATCATAACTTATTTGTTAACAAATGCTTTTAAAACATTATAGTGCATATAATTCCAATAAGTATTTTGTCATAATTGACTCAACTGTACCAAAATGTATCCAACTTGACACCAAAAGTTTCTATTGTGTGATCCCTAAATACATACCATGGCTGCTTTTTCCAAATTCATTACATTAAAAAGAAGGATATCATTTCGTCACACACAATTACAAATTTACAACATGTGTCAAGTTGGATGCATTTTGGAGCAGTTAATCCTATTATCATCAACGAGTATCTAGGGTAAAGGGGGTAAATAACTGAAACCATTCTTTGTTAATTAATCAGTTTAGTGACGAGATTGGAATCTAAGACTGATTATTTTAACACCTAAATAATCAGATAATAAGATCAGAATAGCACTGAAAATTACTTCATTATCATTACAACTTCAAGTTGCAATGATCATTTTTATAATGCACATCCAAACAACCTCAATTCTTTTGACCTATTTAAAACTTTATTAACCAATCAGTTAATAATTGGTAGGTAGCAAATATGAGGCACAATGCACTGTTTAGAAGATTTATAAGTGCTCTTACACGTGGAGGACCTGGTGGAATGCCCAGGCCAATTGAAGTACATGCTCATGATCCGTTACGCTATGTTGGTGACATGCTCGGTTGGTTGCATCAGGTGTGTGAATTACAAATAACTTTTGATTTCACTCTTTTGTAATTATGAGTTTTTTAAATATTTTGTTTTTTTATTTATCTGAATGCAGGCTCTTGCATCTGAAAGAGAACTTGTATTTGTATTACTTGATCCAGATGCAGTGGTCAATACTGGACCAACTGCCCGTCGATTTTCCACGAGCTCAGAGAGTAATGAAGAAAAATCAGAAGGTGATTTGACATTTGTTTTGGATAGGATCTTTGAGGGCGTTTGCAGGCCTTTTAAAGTCAGAGTTGAACAAGTCTTGCAGTCTCAACCAAATCTCATAATCTCATATAAGCTTAGCAACACTCTCGAGTTCTACAGCTACACTGTGAGTTCAATTATTATGAGTAGAGGTGGCAAATGGGTAATTTTATGCATGTGTTCTGAGTTTTTATAGGCCAAATGTCACTGAATAGTAACCGAGTTTCACAATTGTTTTACCAAGGTTTGTCAATCTCCTTTAAGAGGTTTAACTTCTCAAGTTTTCATTTGACTATAATGTTACCTACTTACTGTTTACATATGCTAACGTGGCATAATCGTCATATAGCTAGTTGTGTAAAATTGATGGCATGGCATAAATGTTCAATTTATGCTGGGTTGACCTGCCACATAAGCTATTTTACACAAGTTGCAGTTTTTTTTTTTTTTTTTTTGATGAAGTCACGACAGTGAAACAATACTCAAACTTGAGTGATTAAACCTCTTTAAAAAAGTTGTGGCATAATCATTGTGTAGCCATTTGTGTAGAAGTGATGACATGGCATAAATGTTCAATTTATTCTTGATTGACTTGCCACATAAGCTATTTTACACAAGATGCAGTTCATTTAAAAAAAACCCATGACAGTGAAACAATATTGAAACTTAAGTGATTAGACCTCTTAAAAAAGTTTAAATGATCTAGGTGGAAAAAGTGTGAAACTTGGTATACTATTTAGTATTTCAAAACATATATGTTATTTCAATAATAGTAATAATCTAATTGTTTTCAAATATAATGATTTAGGAGTCTTTGTGACGCATAAAAGTCGAATATATATTAGGGGTTACTTTTCTTATGAAGCTAATGTATACAGGTTTAACCCATTCATAAATAATCAGGGTAAAAACTTAAAATTGCCACCTCACTATTAGCCTTCAGATTTCTAACTTGTTTGCATCTAAATAAATGTTTGTAAACTGTGATAAATTGATAATAGGTGTCAGATCTGCTAGGGAGAGAAACAGCTCTTTGTAATACACTTTGGGGTCTCAAGGACGCTGCTCAGAAAACATTCTTTGACATTTTAAAAGTCAGAGGCGAGAAGCTTTTGAGATATCCACCATTGGTTGCTGTTGATCTTTCACCACCGCCAGCACTGAGTGAAGGAGTCTCTTTGTTGCTTGAACTAATCCAGATTCATGACACCATGATGGTTCCTGCGTCAGGGATAAAACCAGCTTTCGATCCTGTTATATCTGCCTTGCTCGATCCTATAATACAGGTAGTTAACATGTTATGATGCTTTCTCGCTCACTACACTTGAATTTATAGACTTCTTTCTTTCTTTCTCAACATATATAACAATAGAGGTCGGTTAATGTACAAAAGGCTCTTAACGTGCGACGGTACGCGACCACCAATATAACGTGCGCAATTAGGTTAACCCAACCCTTGCGTATTTATGCAAATAACGTGCGTAATCAGGGTTTAACCCAACCCATGCGTAAGTATGTAAATAGCGTGCATAATTATGTATTATAACTTGCGTAATTATGCAAAGTTAATTACTATTGTGCCACCACGTTCAATTGGAGGCCTAGATTAGATCAAATGTGCGGTTGAGATGCTCGCGTACACGTCGCATGATTAGGTGGTCTTGTATTTTAAACTTTCTCTATAATAATATAGTTTTGTAATCATATCAAACACATTATTATATACATGTATGTGTATTTATAAAATTCAAAACAGAATACAACCATGCTAAAGTGTTGAACTCAGCCTGCGCGAGCCAAAGCTATGTTTTTACATCAACTTGGTTGATCAAACTCCTTATTTTGTTTCTAACCATGGTTTCATTTGGTTTATTTATATAATTACAAATCCAGATTTGTGAACTAGCAATGGAAGCACACAAGTCGAAAGGATCTATTGAGTCATCTAGAAGAAATAGAACAAAGTCTGATGTTGGCCAATCACGAAGATCATCTGTTGATGCTATTTTGGCAAGCAGCAGCCAAGTATTTCCATCTAAGGTCCCTTCTCTATCCGTCTTTCATATTCCCTTCGGGTATCTTTAAAGGGGCAATTTCATATATAGCCGTGACAACTTACATAATAGCATATGCATCCAATAAAAATTAATTATCAAATACACCGAATCTACCATTATACCCAAAACTCTCATATCTTAACTCAAGTTTAAAGGGGAGGGTATAAATGTCACAAATTTGAACATGGGTGTATTTCGGATTATCACTTTTTATGAGTAAATATGGTATTGTACCAAGTTTTGAGCGGATATATGAAATTATCGTTCATTTCAACTGGATTTTTTAAAAGATTGTTACTTTTGTCTTTCTAACATACCCCTGTTTTGACGGTGTATTGATGTAAGATTATTCCTTTATATGGGGTCTGTTTTGTGTTTTTATGATATGAACTAAAATTGGATCCGGTTGGATCAATGCATGCAGAACAATGAAACCACATCAAAGATTTTCATCATCAATTGCTTATGTGCGATACAACAACCGTTACTAAGACACGATGTGGCTTCTGAATACGTGAAGAAACTTGGAACAATGATCGATAATCACATGTTGAGTCTGGTGGAGAAAGAAGTCGAGGCCATTTTAACAAGATGCGGTTTGTCAAACAAGATGTCTCTTTTCAAAAACTCCACTGCTGACTCACCACCATTAGCTGACGTGGAAGACACTTCACCTGAATCTCTTTCGGAGTCTCTCAAAGCTTTCTTCGGGCTCATTCTTGGAAGTGATAGCTCACTCCCGGAATTTGAACAGATGAACCTTCCGGGTCTTCGGTCTGAAGCTTGTGCCCAGGTGGCTACATCTTTGGCAGAAGCTTATGATGTTATTTACAAGGCGATTATGGATCCGAGCAATGGCTATGCTGATCCCAAGTCGTTAGCCCGACATCCCCCAGATCAGATACGGACCATTTTGGGAATCTAATATACGCGTATAGCATTGTATTATTGCAAATCGTGTCGTGCGAGAATAATTTCTTTTGCTTTCTTTGGTTGTCGTTACTATGATTGAACATTTTTTGTTTTTTTTTTCATTTTGAGCCATTTAGATATGTTTCTGGTTATGTTATATTTCAAACGGTTTAGATGCCATAAGCTAGATGATTTTGCTACAGAATTTTTTTTAAATGTATGACAACCTCTTAAATGCTTTAGTTTCTAATTTTCTATATAAAAGTTACAACGTGTGCGTACAAATGGTAAGCAACCAAAGATGGAGATAAGATATAACATGCGATTTAGAGGTTGTTTGGCAACTTTTGATTGGATAAGTGGTGAACTGTAAGAGGTTTTAAGTGTTAAAAGACTTAGGGGTGCAAATGAGCCGAGCCTGAGCTCGACCAGGCTCGAGCTCGAGCACGATTAACTTATGAGAGCTCGGCTCGTTGGTATTTTCTCAAGTACGGGCTCGGCTCGTTTATTATCTATTAATATTAAATAAAAATAATATAAATAATAGACTTTTTAGGCTCGACAAGTGAAGCTCGGGCTTGGATTCGTTTACTTAATAAGCTTATTTTAAGGTTCGAGGCCGGCTTGTATACAAGTTTAAATAAGCTCGGCTTGACTCGGTTCATTTACACTAAGGCTCGGTAAGGCTCGACGAGCTTCACATGCGAGGCTCAAGCTCAGGCTTGATAAACAAACGAGCTTTATTTTAGGCTCAAGCTCGGCTCGGGCTCGATAAGGCTCGGCTCGTTTCGAGCTTTTTCTCGAGCCGATCTCGAGTAGCTCGCAAGCCGTTCGGCTCGTTTGCACCCCTAATCCCTAGTATGTGCTAACTGCTAAGCCAGAAATAGTTATTTATTTGGACCTCTAAATGATTGTGTAGAATGACTATTTTAACCCTCTGAATTACTAAGGCAAAAGTGTTGCACAAAAGCTATTGCGGCACAAGATCGGAGAAAATTATATACCTAACTGATTCAGAGGCCCATTCTGCGATGTTTTTGAACTAGGGCAAAGGGTAGAGGTGTCTTGTTTTTCATTCAGTGATAGGCTCTGTGTTGCGCACCATGTTAGTTTTAACGAACCATATTTTCCTTTTGCTCAACAATCCTTTACACCACCTACCCCACCTCTCACTGTCCCCTCTCCGTACATTTCCTCTTTTCCTTCCCACCAACTAGATTTCTCTGACTCGCTCACTGAACCAACACTCACCACACCTGTCCTGCCCTCCGCTAATCCACAATCCACAAACTTAATTAGTCCACATACACAACCGGCCCAATAACCACCCCAAACACAACTGACCCATAAATACAACCGCCTCACCCGTCACCCCACAACCTCCACCACCACCTACTCATACCCGTCCAACTCATCTTCGCCAAAACCCACCCAAAGCTAACCGTTACAACCCATCCGCCTATCATACCACCATTGAGTCCAGCTCTCTTAAACCTATCACTTTCACTATTGCTAACAAAAGTCCTGAATGGCGTCATGCCATGTCTGAGGAATAAAAGGATCTCATTAAAAATGGATCATGGACTCTTATTCCACCGGTCTCAAATGCTAATGTCGTTGATTGCACATGTGTGTATAAACTTAAACGGGATCAACACGGTGCTATTCAACAATATATGGCTCGACTGGTTTCCAAAAGTTTCAACCAACAACCTGGTATTGATTACTATGAAAGCTTTAGTCCTGTGGTCAAAGCAACCACTATTAGTGTAATTCTTTCACTTGCAGCAACCTGCGACTAGACTCTTTGACAATTGGATGTTCATAATGCATTCTTACATGGTGATTTAAATGAAACCATTTATCTGAAACAACCGCCCGGGCTTATTGATCCTGCCAGACCGAACCATTTATGTCTCTTACACAAATCTTTATATGGCCTAAAGCAGGTCCCTCGAGGATGGTTTCAAAGGTTATCTCGAGCTCTTCAGCATTTGGGGTTTCAAGGATCCAAAACAAATCCTTCACTTTTTATCTATTCATCTGCAGGTGCTCTTCTCTTTATGCTAGTATATGTCGACGACATCATTTTGACAGGTAACAATCCAACCGCGATTGAGAGTTTGGTTAAGAGCCTGAGTTCCACTTTTTCAATCTAAGATATGGGTGCTCTATCTTATTTTCTAGGTATTGAAGTTCAATCCAACGACACTTATTTGATTCTTTCTTAGAGGAAGTATATTTTGGAGATCTTAACCAAAGCGGTACTTTCACAATGTAATCCTATTAGCTCTCCTTGTTCTCCCTCGGTTCATCTGGCTCTTGGTGATAGTCCAAGCTTTGATAACCAGGTTCGATATTGTCAGATTGTAGGGGCTCTACAGTATTTCACCTTGACAAATCCTGACATAGCATTTGTTGTCAACAAAGTATGTCAGTTTATGCCCTCTCCGACAGAAAATTATTGGTCCGCCGTTAAGCAGATCCTTCGATATTTACAAGGTAGTTTGAATCATGGTCTTTTTTTTTCAACGGTCCTCTGGCTCCACTTTGCATGCCTATACAGATGCTCATTATTGGTCTTTTATTGCTTATTCTGTCGCGGACTAGGCTGGTTGTCCCGATGACCGTCGTTCCATGAGGGGGATTTGCTATCTATCTCAGTTCAAATCTTGTTTCTTGGTCAGCTCGAAAACAACGGACTGTCTCTCGATCATCGACTGAATCTGAGTATAAGGCATTAGCTTATACTGTTGTTTAACTTACTTGGCTGGACTCTTTTATGCGTGAACTTCGTGTTTCTGTGAAGTCTGCTCCAATCTTATGGTGTGAAAATCTTGGTGCCACATATTTGTCTGCCAATCCCATCTTTCATGCTCGTACCAAACATGTTGAAGTTGCCTTTCATTTTGTGCCAGAAAACAAGGGCGGACCGAGGCCCAGCCCAAGGTGGCCGGGCGCACCCCCGGGAAAAAAAAATTAGTGCTAAGTTCCGTCGAAAATCTCGTCCGCACCCCTTGGAATTTTTCGTCCGCACCCCTTAGGTAAAAAGTGTTATCAATTTATATTTTAAAAATATTCTTTAGTAAACTCTTATTTTATAAAAAATACTACCTAAATTATATTACTTTTAATACCTAAGTAACTAAACCCAAATACCCAATACATTTAACTAGTCCACTACTAAGTCTTAGCCCAATAAACAAACCCAACATATCAACAATATTTCAAACTAAAATAAAATAAACAAGCCCAAAACACTTACATATTCTATCCTGCTCTATTTATCGTCCTTGCACGACAGCGATCAGAACATCAACAGCGACAACCGTGAACAGTCAGCAGCCGCATACCGCCGTAATCAGCTACCATACCACCGTCGATCAAACACGGGTAAGTTTCTTTGTTATTTTTGGTTGATATTATCCACCTCCAGCAGCCTATTATAGCCGCATACTAACCGTAGTAGACATGTGCTTCATTTTGTTTTCATTATGTTATGGTGGGTTGTATTTTGTTAGTGATGATATTTTGCCTTTTTTATAGCCGCATACCAGAGTATGTTTGGTTTTTTTTAGTGAAGAACGTTTGGCTTTTTTTTAATGGTGTATATGTTGTTTAGATAATTTTTAGGGTGATTTACATTATGATATTTAGGGCTTGAATAGTTGATACATTATGTAATATGTTATGGAGCCATGAACTTATAGATCAATTTGTTTGTGATAGCCGATAGGAATAATGAGCAGTAACGTTATGGCGTGATTTCTCAAGTGGAAAGTTGATACGTCTTTCGGATTCGTTGATGTGGATACTTACGTAATCGGATTGGCGATGAGAATTTAAGTGAAGGTTGTATATGTTGTATAGAGAAAGAGTTGCTTAAGAAAGTATGTTTAGATGATGTTTTGGATAGATTTCAAAAAATGAAAACCCGTAGGACGACGTTTTAGTTATGTTTGTAACAATGTTTGACGTGTTTTTGATGATTATATAAATTTAGTTATTTTGTTTTACATGAGGCGACTCGACCCGAACTGACCCGATACGAACCGATTTTTTATTTATATACCTTGGGGTCTAAAATTTTTAAAAATATTCCGCACCCTCATGGAAAAATTCCTAGGTCCGCCACTGCCAGAAAAGGTTGCTTAAGGAATACTTGCAGTTCAATTTATCTCTACACATGATTAGATTGCTGATGTTTTTATAAAGCCTTTATCTTTAGATAGATTTCCGACTTTACGGGACAAACTACAGCTTGTTCCCGACGCTTAGCTTCAGGGGGAATATTAGACAACTACTGACCGCTATTACATATGTTTATATATTGGAGGGATTAATGTGTATTTATTTAGTCTATCTATATTTTTGTAATCTTTGATGATAACCACAATATACGAATACAATTTCACATGATTCACTATGGTGTAAGTCAAAGTATGGTCTTAGCCTTTTAGCTTTATGAATCAAAGCTAAGAGAATAACAAGATATGAACACAAAAATGAAAAGAAAATAAAGGGTAAACTGAATTTAAGAGATTAATTGTAGGAATGTTCACGTATAAAATAAATAAAATGATTTTATTATAGAATCACAATACAACAACTAAAGAAATCAAAAAAATACATCAAATTTTACAACTAATTTAAAGTAAAATACAAGAAAATCAAATGAGGGTTGTGTTTGACACAGGCCCCTTAAAACAAATTCCGAGTCTCCACTGAGAACTCGTTTTGTCTCCTAGGGTACAACAACCGGAGTGTAACAACCCGCATTTTCACGCTCGTTACTCTCGTTACGCCTAGCACCCGAGATTCGGATCATAATGTAACTACATCGCTTACTACGCTACATCGCATATTTTCGCACTACAATGCTTATTACAACACTCTATATCACAGCGCTTACGCTTAAAACGCTTTCACATACACTATTACACTATTACTACGCTGCTCGCTATCGCTCAACGTAACGTAAACTCAAAACGCGGTTGCTTATGTGTACATATATATATTATAATATACTATTAGTTATATATATATATATATATATATATATATATATATATATATATATACTATTATCTATGGGGAAAGGTTAACATACTTCACGGCTTATCATACTTCACGTATGAGACAATTGTAACCGTTGGATCAGGGGTATAATCACGCATGGGACCACATAATCACGCATGGATCCAAAATCACGCACGTTATTTTGGTCAAAAAAATAATTACGCATGTTATATTTTCGTGAAGTACGTTAAGGCGTGAAGTACATTATACTTTCTCATTATCTATGTGTTTAAACGCGCAAACGCTCGCACACGCAACTCAATTTATCGTAGTGAAACGTAACGTAACCCGACACTTAATACCTTACTAAAATACTTAAAGTACCCGACCTCACTAACGCAACAAAAAAGCATTAAACGAACATCCTATATGCGAAAATGAGGATTTTCCACGCAAAACAACACCTTTGTTCGAAGCCAGGCAGCTTCGTACGAAGGCGCTGCCTTCATACAAAGGCAGCCGGTTCGAACCAAGTGTTCTGTGCGAACACACCTCGCCTATAAATACCTTGCACCCTCCTTACTCATTCTAACTTGCTGAAATCGCACCAAAACTCTGCCAAATTGCTGTCCGACCGTTTTCAAGTAAGATATATCATTTTTATGGGATTACACAATGTTTTTCACTTCGATTTTCCACAAGATTCACTTCGATTTCATCGAAACTCTTGGGTTTTTACTTAAACCTCATCTTTTTCACTTAAACTCTATCTTCTTCATCTTAACTTATTCTTTTTACATAAAGTCTTCATCTTTTTCATCAAATCTTCTTATTTTATCACAGATCTACACTTAACTTAGTGTATTGGGCCTAGCTTCGGCTTCCCAAGTTAGAAATCTACAGATTTCACACTCACGAAGTTTAAATCTAGATAATAACCCTTTAAAACCCTTTTAAACTTGATTTTTTGCACTAAACCGGACCTAAAGCGACGTGTATCTTGTTCACTGGATAGTGGGACGAGGTAGGGTCGAAACCGTCTCGAATAGGACTCGAAAACACATCTGATTCAGACGAAACACAGCTCCGAACACAAGAAACAGCCACTTGTGAAACAGGACTGTTCTGTGCGAAGCCCAGGGTTCGTACGAAGGCACGCCTTCGTACGAAGGCACTGGTTTCACGCAACCCAGCCCAAGTTCTCACCTCTGACTTGAACAAAGACCTCTTTGGCTCTAAGTTTAATAAGTAGCTTAAGGCTGAAGGGATGAACACTCGATTTCTCGAAGCACGACGCGAAGAACACTCGAATTTGAGCACAGAACAAGCCAACTGTGCGAAGCCACCACCTTCGTACGAAGGCACCAGCTTCGAACCAGAAGCCTGTTCACCACTCGACACTCTGATTCGACCGTTTCAGCACTTTGGAGGACTTACGCACTTCTGTTCCCATACGCAGGCTGATCTGGCGCTCTCACCACTCCTTTCCAGACCGTGTTTACTTGCTAAGCACGCACTGTGAGTATACTTGACCCCTTTTTGCTTTAAACGCACCTTTTGGGGTGTAACATACGTTCATATCAAAACACACTTATCAAAACGCACTACATGTTTAGACTAATTATCACATGCGAATAATTGACGTACATATTTACACGTGATGCTTGATACATATGTGCTAGGACTCTTACTCGTCACGGTCCACCTTAGCTAGTATAGTACTATAGTTCGACTCACACCAGACGGGGTCTAGTTAAGAATAACTCGCACCGCTCCTTCGCAGTCATCTCGGGACTTAACTAGAAGTATTTGTCTAATTAGTATGTATGTTGTGTGTATCTCATTTATGTATGTGGAAATTCGCAACGCTTTTATCTACTTTACTATTATATCAAACCTGTATACTCGCCAATACATCTCTGTATTGACATTATTTTAACGTATGTTGCAGGTTAAACGCAGGTTATCATGAATCAAGAGTAGGCTACTTTAGAAACACACCTAAAATCTGAGTTGTCGGATTTGTATTGTTTGAGAGACATGAAATCTGTATGACTTTTTTTGAAATATTTGTTTATTAGTATGGGATAATGAACTTGTTAAATATTATCGCCAAATTAGTCGTTATGGATTCTCTTGAGGAATCTGGTTCGCTTTAGTGCCGCGCCCCGATGATTCCGCCGTCGGTTGTGGTGTGACACGAAGTTGTAGTACTGCTGGAGTTGGCTTGAGGACCCGAAGAATACCTTGAGGCGGGAAGCAAAGTGACCAGAATTCTGCAGAGGAAGTTTAGCATGTGTTGGATGTTTTCGGTGTATTCTGCAACCAGGTCTCACTAGGGTTTTATAGGGATTTGAACCCAGGACCTCCAAGAGAAGCAAAGCTTCCCACCTCCCCCTTAACCACTAGGCCAAGAGATCATTGGTTTATAGTGCAACAAATGAAGTCAAAACAAAAATTAATTAGCATTGAAGGTCTTCAATGTTTATTAATTATGTTTTGAATTCTGATTCGTAATTGTTGTTTGACCGGTCATGTGCATGTACTCACACATGCCATGTCATCAGTTAAGATGACTATGCGTCACCTGGTCCATGCAACGCATGTACTGTACAGGACCATCAAAGCGCCACATTGCGCATATCGCTTGCGCCACGTACGTGCATGTGCAAGTTCCGCACCCTTCGCGACTACACTAGTGTGTGCTTCCATGGAACAATCAGGAATGAGAGTTCTCACTTATATACCACCTAAAGTTTTGTCTCTCCTCCTATATGGGACAAGATGTCACTTTCCTATTCTACTTCAATATTTCATCATTGTATGTTTCAAACACCAAACTTTGAGCATTGATATCTCATTCATCTTAGCTTCATTTTAGACGCGGTTTGGCTCATTGCGAAGCTCTCTCAACATAGAACACAGACCCACAAAGAAATATATATAATAACATCTGATTATTATATATATTTATTGTACAAAAGTAGTGTAAAAGACTATTTTCATAAAACTTCCAACACTAATATCTGTATGATTTTTGTGGTGCATGATGGTGTTGACATTATGGGCAAAATGAGTACAACAAATTTGATGATCAGAAGGCTTTTTTTATTATAGGTTTAAGTCAACAAATTTGATGATCAAAAGGCTTGTCCTAGTATAGGTTTAAGTCAACCTATATTCAACGTGTCCATAATATATGTGTTGCTATCAAAATCCATGTGATCGGAGATGAATCAAGATGGCAGTGTCGTGAGGATGCTCACTCTTGAGTCTTGAGAATTATAAATTTGTTGAAAAACAAGAAATTAATTCATATACTATGGTTGTTATGTTATAATTATTGATCAGCAATATGAGAATGGGCTTATAAAAAGTAACTGGGCTTATATGTTATATTTACATGTTGGCTCAGTTGATATGGGTTTGTATGAGATTGGGCCCTGATCTATTAGTTTAATGTTTTATTTATTAGTTTGTTATAACAGATGCAGTATTGTTAAAAGATCAAGGGTGTATTGTGTAATATCTAGAGGGTTACGATCATCATGTGCAATTGTTGTGGGCTAAAGTGTAACTTTCAAAGCTACAGGATATAAGAGCACTCTCTTCTTTGTCTGTGAATAATTTCCCCCATTCTCTCGCACACCTACCTAAAAGTTACTCTCTGGGAGTATTTGAAGTTGTTACAAGTCTGATGAAGATCAGTAGTTGATCGTGTTTAGTTGATTGATCCGATTATGGGTCCAGTCTTGTTGGCCTTTCTGTATTCATTGTTCACCAGCCTAGTTTGGTTTGGTAGTTGTTGATCCAGTGTTGGATCTTGTAGTGATGTTTTCTTTCTATGATCAACTGATATTTCTATAAGTTGATCCTGTATTTTTGTATATTTTGATTTGAATCTTACATATGTAAGATTCAGGGTTTAGGGAGTGTTTTTTGGTTTAGGTTAACTAATAAAGTTTTACGTCATGTTTTGTCGCTTCTCTGGTGTTTTTTGTTGTTATTCGTGATTTGTATTAATCATTCATACCATTTGACATGGTATCAGAGCTTTAAAGCTCCGATCTAAGTGTTATTCCGCTGATATTGGGTTTCAAGGTTACCGTTATGTGTATTCTTGGTGTTTTTGGTTTGGATTTCTGTTTTTTTTTTAAGTTCTGATTTGAAGTGATTTAGGGTGAAGACATACAGATCCGGTGATTTACAGTTCGATCAAGATTGGACGTGTAATATCAGATTGAAGGTACGGGTCTGTCCAATTGGGTTCGACACTATCGGTTGGGGTTTCATATAAAGCCAGTGCTACTTTGTTTGGGTCCTGGTCTGTATGAATTGGTGAAGCTCCGAACCCTAAGTGAAGGTTTCAGGTTACTTGTTCGTTCTTGTCTATATTCAAACCCTAAGTGAAGGCTGCTAGAAGCTGTAAACTGTAAGTGTTTCTATGACTCTTATAACTGCCAGAGTAACCTGTAAGAATCCCTTTCCCTATTTTTTCTAAAATTTACGTCATGTACAAGAAGTTATTATGTTGGGCATTTTCTGACTAGGCTAGTTAGACCAGTTTGTCTATCGATGAGAGATATACAATCGTTTTTTGTTGCATATAAACTGTTGCATGTAGTTATGTGTTCTTGACTGTTATGTGAACTCTGTTGTGTATCTGCTTTGTTCATTATGTCTTGCATTTGTGGTTCCCTTGTGCAATCTTTGTAAATTTTTTTGGATTAGTGGACTGGTAGTCTGTCATGGTTGATTCTAGATCTGTTGTTTTTTGTTTACTAAAGTGTTGATTAAACAGTCAAGGTTGTTGATCATATTGATAAACGATAAGATTGGCCTTGTGTTTATTAAATAAAAGAGTTGATTATGTTTTTTATAACATTGGGTGTTGAAATAGGTCTCTTGAGCTTTCGTTATGTTTCAAAAATTTCACCGGGATCTGATTTACTTCCGTTGATGATTTTTGTTCTTCCGCTATTTTTAATGGTGTCTAGGGTTTCTTATGGCAAACTAGCTGTAAAGCAAATTAACAATCAGGGTTTCGGAAATTTGGGGAATTCTATGTCGTTCATCTTGCTTACTCAGTTAATCTTGCTATTGTTTTCAAGATTGGGTTTAATGTGTAGATGTTTTGATGGTTCCGCTGTGTGTTCTTGTGTTTGAATCTGTTTTTGGTTACCTTATTAGTGTCTGTTCTGTTTTGATCTTTTGTTTGAAGTGTGTGTAGGACAGATCTGGTGAGATCTGTTCAATTTTGGTGTGACACAAACTATAAGTATGGCTTGTTGAAGTTGGGAAGGAGATTGCGTGTCTTCCTTTTTTGAAGACCTGTGTTAGTCTCTGAAACCTTAGAAGGTTCGGAGCAAACTAACCAGGTGTGCTTGTGTAACAACCCGACTCTTCGGGTCATTACCTATCGATTGTCTTTTCTTGTAAATGCTTGTACTCCAGAGATTCGGTTAACGCAATGGGTTAAACTACGTTTTCAACTATATTCTAAAGTCTCAACGCATATTAAACGCTTATTACTATGCTCACTTAAAACGCAGTTATCGCATCTAAACGCTAATTATAACGCTTACTACTGAAACTCATTTATCACACTTTATCGCATCTTACATCGCTTGTTTAGACTAAACGCTATCATAACGCAAACTCAACGCAACTCGAAACGCAGATTTACTTATGTCATGTTTGTATTGTGTGATTATTTGTTTAAATGATATCGGGTATTCAACGCAACGCTTATACGCTCAAACGTTCACTCACAACTCGGTTAAACACAACGCATCGCTTCATAAACGAAACGAAGTTGGAAAACTAACTCGCACACACACAGCTAGTCGAGTGGCCTACCGATCGAATGGGCATCCGACCGGATGACCATCCGATCGGATGACCATCCGCCCTGAAGACTGCGCTCTCCACCGACTTAACTCTCACTCTCCCCCTATAAATACTACCCGTACACCCTCATTCTCTGATGTTGACACTCTCATCCACTCATACGCTCTCAGTCACTCTCCATCGTAATTCAAGGCTAATTTGTAAGCTTTTCTCCTCAAACCTTGTACAACCTTAATTTCTAATCACTTCTACATCATCTTCTCCATCAAGATCACACACACTCACTAACTTTTTCCCTGAAATCGCTTATTTGACCCCCTTGAAGGTGTTCTTCACTCATTTTGGTTGTGCAAACTGTTGGGGAGCATCATCTCATCAAGATTGGTTCAAGATCTAAGAGATTTCCACAACTTTTCAACTTAGTTTTGAAATATTTCAACACTTCTCCATCTATTTTCGAACTTTTCTTCAACTTTCACACAAAATCAATGGAATCTGGGCTCATTCAGACTCTCTACTCGTTCTATAGTCGAGAGCCGGCTTGAAAACGGACTTCCACCGGAGAGATGGACCGATTAACGGGTAGAACATGAAATTCCATCAAGTACAACTCGTCAATCCAAAGGAGTGGTACCCATCCGACCGAATGAACTGAAATTGGTATGTTTCGGTTATTTGGCACGTCATCACACCATCTCTGTTAAACTCAAAACTTGTTACTTAGAAAATTTTACCAAAAACATCAACTACAGATCATCTCGTTCGAATGGCCATCCGACCGGATGACCTGGTATCTATATTTCACATTGTTTAAACTACGTTTTTAAGAAACATCGAATTTTAACAATTTAGAAACAACACACACAACTCATTCGAATGGCCATCCGCTCGGATGACCATCCGTCCTCGGATCACCATTCGAACACTCTACCATCCGAAATCCTGTTTACGCATTGCTCAATGCTCTGCTCAATGACTTATGCTTCTGTACACAGGCTAACTCAACGCGCTCCCTTCAATCCAATCAAGTTCGTGTTTACTTGATAAACACGCACTGTGAGTATACTCGAACCCATTTTCATTTAACGCACTTTTGGGAGTTACATACGTTCTATATCAAAACACAACACACAACGCAAACACTTTATAATGCTAACCGCTCCCGCATGCTATACGTGATCTATAAATGCTTGTACTATGCATATACAGTGTTACACTATACCGCCTCTAGCAATTATAGTACTATAGTTTGGACTCAGCACCTATCGTGGGCAGGGGTTGCTAGGGATCACATCTTTACTTCGCGTGTTTGCTTCGGTGAACATGCGTCGCGCATACTCTACAACGCAGTCTCGTGGTTAAGTCGTAATCATTGTTTGGTAGTTACATGCTTCGCCCGTTACGTGTTACATGCTGGTTATGCGTAAACGCTTTTACTACTATATGCTATTCAAACTTATGTACTCACCTTTACATTTTATGTATTGACTTTATTTTAACGTATGTGACAGATTGATAGGATGCTATGCTATGCTGAATCAAGTTAGGAAGTCTAGAAACCCGCTAAATAAATCTGAGTTGTAGTATTTTTTTTTAGACTTATATCTGTAATGATTGTTTTTGCTTTATCTGTTAGTAGTATGGGATATTAACATTAAAGATATTGTCATTTAATAGTTGTTGTGGATTCTCTTGAACAATTTGTTTCGCTCAGTGCCACGCCCCGATGATTCCGCCATCGGTTGGGGTGTGACAGATTGGTATCAGAGCCATAACTATATGGAATTAGGTCGATTCTTGTAAGATTGACCTAGTCTATTGTCTCAGCACCAACATACCACTTCGTACAAACCGTAGGGGTTTTTGTACGAACCTACTTTTGATACTCTCGCTCGAACTCGTGAAAACTACATCTTCGTGCGAACCCGCATACTACAGCTTCCCACGAAGGAGCCTTTCCTAAGGCAAGTAGTATTACACACCTTTCCTAAGGCTGGCACAATACACACATTTTAGAAAACACTCGCATAATACAAACGAGTGATTGCATCGAGATTAGGCGTGAAAAGCAGGAACTCTCGATAAGATCGCTCACTCTACGCGTATTTTTATCTCAACACGAGAACCACTATTGAGTTAGGAGTGCCATCCATATCTCGACAGAGATCTCCATCTCTATCTCGTGGTTCTACCACATTTTCAGGAACAAAGTTGTTAAGTTAGGGATGAAGCCCGCATCTTAATGACCTGTTCCACTCCCTACTTTGATTTTACAAAACTCTCACCAAAGTCTCAATGGGTTCCAACGACCCGAGTCACGTAGTAACTGGATGGATGAGTGATGTTCGCCATATTCGGCGAGAGCACGGTCTATTAGGCCAAAGTGTGTACTCGAACTTGTTGAGAATAGTCGAATCACTTTGGGTAGTCGACATCCAACACCCAAGGCACTCTATTTTCTAGCCTGCAATCACCGATTTTACGCTTTATCGATTTTATGTGTTTATATGTTTCAATTTTGGATAATTTGCGCTTTCCACTCACCGCTTTACTAAACGCACACGACTCGCACAGCTCTCGCAACCTCGAACGCTAACTAATCGCAAACCAAACTAAGAACTCTCGCAGGCTATACTACTCGCAACGCTGCTTGCTACGCTACTCGATATCGCTCGCAACTCTCGGCCGTGTAGCGCAGCTTTGGAAGATAGGTGAATACGTGCAAAATATGTAGGTGAATACGTGCAAAATATGTGTTTACGTGGATTACGTGCTCCTTTGTGCTTATGTGCCTATGTGGTTTATGTGCCTACGTGACTATGTGCATATTTGTTTGACGTGTTACTATGCTTTACCTAATAATAATAATAAGTACGTTGGTTAAATGCTAAACTTTTAAAAACCCGATACAATCGAATCTCGTCTAAATCATATGACGATGTCTGCTGCAGACAATGTCGTCATTTGGTTCTCATACCCATCGAGCTGCTCGCCGAAACCACGCTGACAAGCGTATTGGTTCGCTCGTAGCCAAGGAAATGGCTAAAGTCATACCTCAGATTGTTAGTAAAATCAACGAGGTCAGCAGTAAATCATCTGTCGATTCAAAGGCTGAAGCTCCGAAAACTCCTTTCAGCTTTAAGCAATTCAGGGCCTGCGGTCCTGCAAACTTCACTAGTGAAGATGGACCCAGTGCTATGTTCCAGTGGTTTAACTCTATCGAAGTCACCTTCAGGAAAAGCGGATGCCCAGAAAATCTCCGCACTGTGAACGCTACTGGAGTCTTTCAGTCCATGGCTCTGGATTGGTGCCTATCTTGGGAGGAACTCAGGGAGCTCATGATAAAGGAGTTCTACCCTCCTCATGAAGTGCAAAAGCTAGAGAATGAATTCTGGCACATCAAGCAGGAAGGAGGTGACAACGTTGGTCTCACCGCTCGCTTCAAGAAGCTTAGTATTATCTGTCCTAGTTAGGTGGCAACGCCTGATATGATGATCAAGAAGTACATTCGAGCTCTCCCCGACTGTGTAGCCGACTTTGTCCAAGCAGCTAAACCTGCTACCATTGAGGAAACCTACCAACTTGCAGCTGAGATCAACGACAAGTGAGTCTTAGCTAGGTATTTCAAAACCTCAACCAAGAGTCTCTACCAGGTCACTGCTACTCCCACTACCGACACCACAGCATCACAAGGTTCTAAGTCTTCACGTCAAAATCGCAAGCGAAAAGGCAACAACAACTAGAACTATGCTACTACCACCGCTCCACCCAACGCCGCACCCGTATAACCCAGCAACCAAAACCGCCAAGCACCTGTTACCCACACACCGCCTGCTAAGCGTGCGTATACTGGTGTTCACCCTCTCTGCCCTACTTGCACCTATCATCACCCAGCTGGGGTGAATTTTCATTTCTGTGCAAACTGCAACATCTATGGGCACTATACTGCTCACTGCCGTTCAGGCCCACGTCAGCAAGCTGCTCAAGCTATTCCCACACCACCAGCTCCACTCCCTTCTCCCCAGGTCAACCAAGCAGCTCCTGCTCCCGCTGTTCATGCACGAGCTTGCTACTCTTGTGCTGACCCGAATCACTTTGCTAACGTCTGCCCGCTCCGTGTTGCGAAATAAGAACCGTAGCAGCAACCACCGCAATAGCAACAACAGCAACCACAGCAGCCTTAGCAGCCACAACAAGCAGCCCGCGGAAGAACTTTCAACATCAACGTCCGCCAGGCTCAGACTGACAACAATGTTGTCAATGGTACATTCCTTGTTAACGGCATTTATGCTTCGTGTTTGTTTGATACTGGAGCCGATAACTGTTTTGTGTCATTTGAATTCAAAAAGCTCCTAAACCGTAAACACGCTAATCTCCCGACGACCTTCGACGTTGAAATTGCCACCAGAAGAACCGTCACCGTCAGCTCCGTTCTCCGTGATTGTACTCTCGAACTCAACAATCATGTTTTCCCGATCGATCTCATTCCTATGCAACTCGGTAGTTTTGATGTCATAATAGGCATAGACTGTCTTCGTGAAAATCGTGCCGAAGTCGTTTGTTTCGAAAAGATGATCCATTTATCTCTCTCAAACGGTGATCAACTCTGTGTCTATGGCGAAGTATCCTTGAAATAATTGAAACTTATGTCGTGCATTCAAGCGAGCAAGTATCTCCATAAGGAATACTTGGCTTTCTTAGCTCACATTGTAGTAGCGGAGGAGGAAAAGAAGCCGATGGAAAAGCTACTTGTGGTTCGTGATTTTCCTAATGTCTTTCCTGACGATTTACCTGGTCTGCCCCCTACTCGTGATATTGACTTTCATATCGACCTCATTCCTGGAGCTAACCCTGTCGCTAAAGCTCCTTATCGCCTCGTACCGTCTGAAATGCGTGAACTTTCTAGCCAACTCCAGGAATTACTTGATAAAGGCTTCATACGCCCTAGCACATCGCCATGGGGCGCACCTGTCCTTTTCGTGAAAAAGAAGGATGGATCGTTCCGAATATGCATCGATTATAGGGAACTTAATAAGCTTACCATCAAGAATCGCTACCCTCTACCCCGAATCGACGACTTTTTCGATCAACTGCAAGGCGCTACATGTTTCTCTAAGATCGATCTACGTTCCGGTTATCATCAACTACAAATTCAGGAGCAAGACATCCCTAAAACCTCTTTCCGTACCCGTTATGGCCATTACGAATTCATAGTCATGCCTTTTGGTCTAAAAAACGCACCCGCAGTCTTCATGGATTTGATGAACCGTGTGTGTAAACCCTTTCTCGATCGCTTCATTATTGTGTTTATCGATGATATCGTTATCTACTCGAAGTCGAGAGCCGAACATGCGCAGCATCTTCGTTTAGTTCTCGAGCTTCTCCAAGGGAATCGCCTCTATGCAAAGTTCTCCAAGTGTGAATTTTGGCTCGAGGAAGTTCAATTCCTTGGTCACGTCATCAACAGTTAAGGTATTCATGTCGATCCCGTGAAGATTGAAGCAGTTAAGAGTTGGATTATGCCAAAAACCCCGTCCAAAGTTCGTTCCTTTCTTGGATTGGCGGGTTATTACCGTCGATTTATCACTAATTTCTCTAAAATCGCCGTTCCTCTTACCTCTCTCACGCATAAAGACAAGCCTTTCGTTTGGGGAACCGAACAAGAGGATGCCTTTCAAACTCTTAAGCGTATGCTTTGCAACGCTCCCGTACTTGCGCTACCCGATGGAAACGACGATTTTGTTGTTTATTGCGATGCCTCTAACCTAGGTCTTGGTTGTGTCCTTATGCAACGAGACAAGGTTATCGCGTATGCGTCTTGCCAACTCAAGGTCCACGAGAAGAACTACACAACCCACGATCTCGAACTCGGTGCAGTTGTTTTTGTGTTAAAGATTTGGCGACACTACCTTTATGGTACCAAGTGTACAGTCTTCACCGACCATAAGAGCCTACAACACATCTTGAACCAAACAGAGCTGAATATGCCCCAACGCAGATGGGTTGAACTTCTCAATGACTATGATTGTGAGATACGCTACCACCCAGGTAAGGCAAATGTCGTCGCCGACTCTCTTAACTGACAAAGCTATTTACATAGTGTTCGTAAAGTTCAAGCCCAACACGACCTCGAAGCCGTCATTCACGACGCTCAACACGCTTGTTTTCTCGAGAACACTTTGAAGGAAGAAAGAATACTTGGAACCGAAAACCAACTAGTGAATAAACCGAATGGTATATTTCACTATCTCACCATATTTGGATTCCTAGTCGTCATAATCTCCGTGAGATATTGATGACTGAAGCCCCCAAATCCCGATATTCCATTCATCCCAGTGCTGACAAGATTACCAGGACCTTCGCTCCAGGTGTTGGTGGCCAGGAATGAAGAAAGATATCGCTCTCTATGTTTCGAAATGCCTAACTTGCTCAAAAGTTAAGGCCGAACATCAACGACCCTCTGGCTTACTCGAACAACCCGAGATCCCGATGTGGAAGTGGGAGAGTATAGCTATGGACTTCATTACGAAACTCCCTCGCACGCCATCAGGTCACGATAGTATTTGGGTTATCGTTGATCTTTTTATGAAATCCGCGCACTTTCTGCCAATACGAGAAGATTACAAGGTAGAACAATTAGCACGAATCTATACCAACGAAGTCATTTGTGGACATGGGACACCACGTGACATCATCTCTGACCGCGATGGTCGATTTACCTCACGTCTCTAGGAGACATTCCAAGCCGCTCTCGGTACCACTCTTAATCTCAGGTCGCATTTCAACCCCAGACCGACGTTCAGACTGAGCGCACGATTCACACCCTTGACGACATGCATCGTTCGTGCGTTATAGATTTTGGTGGTAATTGGGATTCGCACTTACCTTTTGTTGAATTCTCGTACAATAACAGTTATCACGCTAGTATTCAAATGGCACCCTTTGAGGCATTATATGGTAGAAAATGTTGATTGTCTATTGTATGGCATGAGATCGGAGATACTCAGATCATGGTCCAGAGTTACTACAAGAAACGACTGACAAGATCCTCCAAATACGAGATAATCTCTTGAAAGCTCGGAGTCATCAAAAGAGTTACGCCGATAAACGCCGCAAGCCCCTTGAGTTCGAAGTTGGTGATCACATACTCCTAAAGGTTTCACCTTAGAAGGGGGTGATCCGATTTGGTAAGAAAGGAAAGCTAGCGTCACGATACGTGGGTCCCTTTAAGATTCTGGAAAGAATTGGCAAAGTGGCCTACCTACTCAAATTACTGGAGGAACTAGCAACGTACATCCGACTTTCCACGTCTTAAACCTCAAAAAGTGCCTAGCTGAAGAAAATTTTCATGTTCCTCTTGAAGATTTGCAAGTAAACGAAACTCTAAACTTTATGGAAAAGCCAGTAAAAATCATGGACCGAGATACCAAGAAACTTCGACGCTTTCGC
>JARYGA010053442.1:0-24084 GCA_030545235.1 Helianthus tuberosus
AATCTGTAACCAATCTGAACCAAAACAATCACCATCATCTTCAAGCTTTGGGAAAACTAAAAGAAACGGAAGTTTGCCGGCAATTTTGTCGGATCTAGGCACAACCACCGCCACGCTGCCACTGCCGCCGCCATGAGCGGCGGCGCCGTTCATCCCCCTCCGCTCTCTCTCTCTCTCTCTCCTCTTCGTCTCTCTCTCTCTCTCCTCTTATGTCTTCATCCGTCGCTCACCACCACCCGATAACGGTGGTGGTGGTGGTTATCGAGTTACAGGCGAACCGAGGAGGGGGGGGTGTCTCGCCGGAAAGGATCACCACCGCCGCCGCACCGTCTGACCAGCCGGAGCTCCGCCGGCCTGGCCTTCGCCGAGAAGAGGGGAAAGATCGAGGGGTGGGGGTGTCGCTGATCTTCATCGAGAAGGGAAAGGGGTTGTTTGGCTTTGTGTTGAGTGAGATCAAGAGAGGGGGAAATGGTGATCTTGTGTGATGTCTTCAATTATAATCGAGAGAGAGAGGGGCTGACTTCTATTTGTGTGAGTGTTTGTGTTTTCTGCTCATGAGATTTGAGGATCAAGAGGGGAAGGTATGGACCATTAAATAGAGATCATGAAATATTTTGTAGAGATTTTATCAAGATTTTGGAAGGATTTCTATTGAGATTTTGTGCAGATTTTGAGATCTTTTTAGATCTAGTATATTATGTGTAGGTTTAGGCTTGTGGGTTTTGGGCTTGGGCCCAGGGCCCACAAGCTCAATCCCCGTGTGTAAGTGGCCCGTAATTCCTACGAGACCCGTTGTCAAAATCGAAATCACCGTAGCCTTGTAAAATAATATTTCGTGCAAAAAAATAATGTTGGTATCCGTTGTAGTCGCGTTCGCGCGTTGATAATGGTAAAAATTTCGCGTAAAAGGCGCCGTTCACCGTTTTAATTTGTTTTTCGATCCGGTTACAACTGTAATCAATAAAATTTAATTACGAAGCTAAAACATATCGTAAAAATTTAATGTTTGTCGGCGTTGTCAATATTTTGTACGGCATCAGTTCGTTGTCGCTTAATATTCAGCAGATTTTGCGTAAATCACCATACGCGCACTGTAAAGTCGTATAGACGTTCCTAGGCACTCCAAAGGCCTAACTAAGTTAATTTGCGCTGTAAACACTATTTATTATCGCGTTAATTACCTGTTAATCACGTAATTAAGAGCCGTAAATTACGGGTTGTCACACCATAGGAATTGACAACTCCCGTTCCTGAAATACTGGGTTTGTTTGGATTGGAAGGAATGACCGAATTCGATGTACATAACTTAGATAAACCTTTAATTTTTTTAAGGGTTTATCGCCACAGTCTCAAGGCTTGGATGTATGCATTTTCACAATACCGCATAAATGTTTGTATCAGTAAAGCATGCATTTGTTACACAAAACATAACTTTGATTTAAACCATGTTTTACTTCAATACCTTGTTTTTGTGCATTTTACATATGGTTTAGTTGATATATTTCACTTACCATACATGATATTTTTTGGGTAAACATTACATGATCTACATTAACATAAACATTTTGACATTGATATACACATTTAGTGGTTTACATTGGACATAGACATTTCAATATGGTTTACACATTAACACATGACAATTCATTTATACATGAACAATTTACATTGATGGTTGGTTTGGGTAAATGATTCGAGTAACGAGGCGTGTGTAATATAATACAAGCATGGTGGATACGCCGCTGGTACTTCCTATAAATAAGTGTTTGTATGATATTTCATGTCGTAGCGTTACTTAAATCATTTCAATATTTGACATATTACATTTTACATAAACAACTTATTTTCACAAGACGTTGATTTACAAAACAACTTATCTTATACAAACTCATTTTTACTTGTTATTCATTTAACCATACATTATTCTCTTACTCATACATATCATTGCTTTTTAATGGTTTACAAAACAAAACAACTTACAAGGTTCATGACTGACTGTTATTAAACAATTTTTCCTAAACTTATAAGTCATGAATCCTATTTTCACAAAACCTATGTATCTCACAGGCATTTTTTATGCTGACGTACCTATTTTCACCTGTGTTTTCAGGAGCTTTTCCGTAGGATGATGATCGTGACACTAGGGCAGACCTGTGCTTAGAGACATAAAATGAAGATAGACTTAGTTTAATTATGTTCTGAACTCTTTATTTCCTGTTTAAGACAATGTAACTCTTATGTTTATAAATAAAATACAACTTTGAATGCCATGGTTATGAAACAATTAATTCTGTTACAACACATCCCTGCGTTTTCCGCCGCGGTTGCATGTTATACGCGGTCGGGGTGTGACAGGGGATACCATCAGCTGAGAGTCCGAGAGGAGGACGTCTCCAAAACAGCATTCAGAACTCGCTAGCGGCCATTACGAGTTTCTGGTCATGCCCTTCGGGTTGACGAATGCACCAGCGGTCTTCATGGATCTCATGAACCGAGTGTGCAAGCCTTACCTGGATAAGTTTGTCATTGTATTCATCGACGATATCCTGATCTATTCTAAGAGTCAAGAGGAACACGAGCAGCATCTACGACTTATGCTGGAACTTCTTCGAAAAGAGCAGTTGTATGCCAAGTTTTTGAAATGTGACTTCTGGCTTCACGAAGTCCCACTTTCTAGGCCATGTGGTAAACAAGGATGGAATTCATGTTGACCCATCCAAAGTAGACTCAATCAAGAACTGGCCTGCACCCCGTACACCAACCGAAATCCACCAATTCTTGTGGTTTAGCAGGATTACTACAGAAGGTTTATCAAAGATTTCTCCAAGATTGCAGGCAAGCCTTCTCACTTCACTGACTCAGAAGGTGTCACTATCGTTGGGGTGATGCACAGGAGTCCGCATTTCAACACTTGAAAGATAGACTTTGTAGCGCGCCTATCCTCTCATTGCCTGAAGGCACAGAAGATTTTGTGGTTTATTGCGACGCTTCCATCCAAGGACTTGGTTGCGTATTGATGCAACGTGACAATGTCATTGCCTACGCATCGCGCCAACTTAAAGTTCCACGAACAGGAATTACACTACGCACGACTTGGAATTCGGAGCAGTTGTTTTCGCGCTTAAGATATGGAGACATTACCTGTACGGTACCAAGTGCACCATTTACACCGATCACAGGAGTCTCGAGCATATCTTCAAGCAAAAGAGTTAAACATGCAGACAACGCCGATGGGTCGAGCTCTTGAATGATTACGAATGCGCTATCAAGTACCATCCGGGCAAAAGCCAATATTGTGGCTGACGCCCTCAGTCAAAAGGATACTATACCTAAGCGTGTACGTTCGTTACAGCTTACCATCCAATCCAACCTTCCTACTCAGATTCGAGATGCTCAGGTTGAAGCATTGAAATTCGAAAACATCAGGGCTGAATTCTTACGAGGATCGAGGCAGCGCCTAGTAATGAAAGGAAGACGACGCCTACTATGATAACGAACGCATCTGGGTTCCACTGTATGGAGACCTACGCGAGCTTGCGATGGATGAAGCACACAAGTCTCGTTATTCGGTACATCCTGGTTCGGATAAAATGTACCACGACCTCAAGACTACGTATTGGTGGCCTGGCATGAAAGCCCACATAGCAACCTACGTTAGTAAATGCTTGACTTGTGCAAGAGTCAAGAATGAATATCAGAAACCATCAGGCCTACTTCAACAGCCGGAGATCCGCCAATGGAAATGGGAGCAAATTTCCATGGATTTCGTTACTGGTCTGCCCAGATCTCAACGCGGAAACGATACCATTTGGGTGATCGTGGATCGACTGACAAGTCTTGCACATTTTCTGGCAATCCAAGGAATGGATAAATTTTCTTACTTTAGCAGACATCTACCTAAAAGAAGTGGTGTCAAGGCACGGAGTGCCAACCTCCATCATTTCTGATCGTGACGCGCATTTTACTTCCTGAACTGTGGCAAGCAATGCACAAGTCCTTTGGCTCACGTTTAGATATGAGCACCGCTTATCACCCACACGTTTAGATATGAGCACCGCTTATCACCCACAGACGGATGGGCAATCTGAACGCACCATCCAAACCCTTTAAGACATGCTTAGGGCATGTGTAATCGATTTTGGTAATGGCTGGGAAAACACCTCCCATTAGTGGAGTTTTTCATATAACAACAGCTACCACAGCAGCATCCAAGCCGCTCCATTCGAGGCATTGTACGGACGTAAATGCCGATCACCTCTCTGTTGGGCAGAAGTTGGTGACAGCCAAATCACTGGCCCAGAACTTGTGGTAGATACCACCGAGAGAATTGCTAAGATACGACAACGAATGGCGGCAGCTCGTGACCGTCAAAAAAGCTATGCTGATAAGGGAAGAAAACCACTCAAGTTCCAGGTTGGGGATCCAGTGCTACTCAAAGTCTCACCTTGGAAAGGTGTAATCCGCTTTGGCAAACGAGGCAAGCTCAATCCGCGTTATGTCGGACCGTTCGGAATCATTGAGAAAATTGGCAAAGTCGCCTACAGGTTGAATCTACCTGAAAAACTCAGTGGAGTTCACAGCGTATTCCATGTGTCGAATCTGAAGAAGTGTCTGTCAGATGAGACTCTCATAGTTCCTCTCAAGGAACTCACAATCGATGACCAGCTGCGATTCGTCGAAGAACCAGTAGAGATTACGGATCGAGATGTTAAAATTCTCAAGCGCACCAGAATACCTCTCGTTTGAGTTCGTTGGGACTCCCGTCGTGGCCCAGAGTATACCTGGGAACGAGAAGACCAAATGAAACTCAAGTACCCCCAGCTGTTTAAGAAAAACGCAACCACTACTGAGGTTGAAGCTGCTGCAGAATTTCGGGACGAAATTCCAAATCAACAGGGGGATGATGTGACACCCCAGGAAAATCAGGAAAACAACGCAACTTAACTAGCTTCCTCAGTAACCACGCGCTAAATTTCCGGACGAAATTCTCTTAACAGGGGGAGAATGTGACAACCCTCAATTTACATTATTCCGTACAATTTATTAGTGATAATTAAAGTGCTTGATGACTGTGTTGAATCATTTAACAGTTCTCTGATTACGGTGTTATACTTACATGTGCATGTTAACATACTAGAAGTATACAGAAAAGTTACTAAATAGCCCGGTATATTTTCCTATGTGTTAGGAATTAATTGTGTTACAAAAATATATGTATAAGACGCCTTACGGAACAGTTAAACAATTTAACGGAACAGTATCCGACCGAACAATCGGACATTACCCGGGACACCAAATAATTGTCAAATACATTGTTGTATTTATTTTTTACTAGGCATGATCCCCGAACACCCTAACACCCACTAACTTCTCTAGTAAATAACACACATAAGTATACACTTGAGATCTAACTTGGAATTGCAACTTAGTTGAAAATGTTACACTAAACCCCCCCCCCCCAACTGATTTTCGGTCCATATGGACCCACCATATCAACCTCATCATAGTGCTCATCTTCCAAGTAGATCTTATGGCTTGTGATTGGTGGTTCATGGCTTGTGTAAGTATCTAAGATAGCAATGATGAATAATAGGGTTCTAGTTCCCAAGATTTGCCATCATTTCCTTAAGATCACCCCCTATATCATATCTCTCTCTCTCATTCGGTTTTCCCCCTCCATAACCGAACCCACCATCACTCTCACAACTTCATCTTCTCCACTAACAAATTCCATTCAAAGCTTCAAGGTTGATCCATGGAGGTTGCAAGTTGAAGGACTTTCAAAGGAGCTTGTTTCTATTCTTTTTCATCATCTTCTCTCTACATTTTCATCACTAGATCCTACCCTAGCCTTGTGCTAGTAGTAAGTTCCTTATGTCACCTTTGTTCATCTTGTTTCATGATTAAAAGATGTAATATGTTAAATCTACAAGAACACTAAAAAGGGTTCAAACAAGAAGATGTAACATGATGTATTTATGTTAGTATGATGTTATCTTGAGATGTTACTGATTTCTTCCTGATTACTTGTTAATATTGATTACTAGAAATGTTGTTGATCATTATGCATGTTAACAAAACCAATAGAACTCGCATTAGAATGTAAAAGCTGAAAAACAGAAAGCTGTTTGGTGATTACAGCCAACTTCAGTTGGCTGTAACCGAACCTTAATAAACCGAAAAATGTGTTTTCTGAAATCTAGATTTATGTATTATGAAATATGGTTCTAATGGCACTGGAATCATAATTTTTTGACTTCGTTTACTATTTTTAAAAGGTCATTTTGTAACAGCAGCTCAAGCTGCATTTTTGCTGCTGAAAATAGGTGTTATGTTTTAGGTCATAACTGGAAATCTTTGATGAATCAGCTCATGAAAGTTGTACAGTAGATGAAAACTGATGTATTTGTAATTATCCCACTGGAATTTCGTAAATCGGTCTCTCGATGAATTTTAAATAAATTATTCCGTGGACTGCAGTCAGAAAAAGATAAATCTGAGTTCAGTCCGGAAAATGAATTTTTATAAAATATTGGTAATGAACTGGACCCCAATATTTTTACACAATAAAATTTGGAACGTTTAAGACATCCTGTAAAACTTTGGGAATTTTTGGAATTATTTAACTATTTTATTAAAATGCCCGAAAACTGCACGGTTTTGAATATTTAAGCTGAAACGACATAAGTTGTAACTTGCGTGTCTAAATGTCGAGTATGCTATCTGTGCATGATCTCACATGTTAGATGTGTTATGTGCATTATCGTATGCCTGCTTATGAGTGGGTAATGGATGGGAAGTATATATGGGCATAAACAGTTAAAGTAATGCATGTTATGTGTAGATACGTGTAGGAACTCTGTGCTCTATATGAAAACCACTAAATGACTAACTGGTAATCATATTAGGACGTGATTGACCGACCTTGACTGTTAGCTATATTTGAGAATCTAACCGAGCAAACCAAGGTGAGTTCACACTTTCTACAAGGCATGGGATTCCCGGTGGTTTGGGAATGGGTTAAAGAATTTAAAACTAAATCTACATATCCCCTTGGGAAGATATGTACGGCCGTCCTCCATAGATAGGATGCCAGTATTAATCCTACGAATTCTCCTGGTGTAGAATACGTACGTTCGTCCTCCTGGTGCAGGACAACAACCTTAAAACTAGCTAGACAAAACTCTATCAATAAGTCCCTCTTCATTATATCGACTTAATCGCCGAGGCCAATGGCGAGCGGGTCATTAGTTAATAGCGCTATTAGGTTTAACAAACCTCACACCGTGCCGGTCGAACGGGCGTGTACTAATGGACTATGGCAAATTATCAGTGATGATAGACGCTGATATAGGGCACAACTTATTTGCGTAGCAGTCGATATCATACCGTCTAGTAGTTCACACGGGGAAAGCCCCCACTGATTTATGGTTTGGGTAATGAAAAAGGAACTGGTTAAACATACTTTCAACTACGGGGTAACCCCCACGGCAATTAAGCCAACGAAAGTCAAACCACGTTTTTCAGAAACAACTTAAAACTAAACAACCAAACGTGAACTCACTCAACTTTGTTGTTGACTCGTTGTTACATGCCTTATAAGTCGTTAGACGCTTGGAGCTTGCACGAGGAAGGAGTCGTTGTGGTGTACGGACTGTTATGTTCCGTGCTTATTATTTAAATCCTTATGAACTTATTAAACTTGCGTTTTGAACATTAACTTATAAACTATGGACTTACGCTTTTGGATTTACTATTATGCTTCCGCTGTTTAAACTAAACATGGTTAACTAGCTTTGGTCACCAATCGTATTGTGGTTGGTCTTATTTACTTAATTACGGTGTTCAATATGATTAGTGGCTCGATCCTGGTCACGTCACGCCTCCAAGCGGTGGTACTCCGCATGGTGGATTTTGGGGGTGTGACAGATTGGTATCAGAGCCATTGGTTATAGTGAACTTGGTTTTAAAAAAGGGAAAAGCTTTTTGATAAAACCAGACTATAACCTGTACAGTGCTCAACGATCCACAACGACGCTTCGCTCCACGTGCAAGACTCAACATTCTAGGTGATACGATTTATGTTACCCACTTGTTAGTTACATAGTACATTGTTCATGACATGCATTAGTTAATGTGATAATTGCTATTTGAACCTTGTGTGCTTACTCTCTTCTGTCACTCCACACTTGCGCACTTTGCGACACCTTTCTTACGTGAGTTCCATCGACGTGAAGATCATGAGTGGACGTCTCGACATGACCCAGGGTCAGCTGACGACCTTGATTAACGAACGGATTACTGAAGCCTTAGCAACCCAATCAAGGAGTCAACCTATGCACTCTCCAACACGCATGGGCACCTTCAGGGCTTTCCTGGAATGCAAACCTCCCACTCTCGACGGCACTGAAGGGGCAATCGGCCTTCTGCACTGGATCCGAAGAATCGAATACGCATTCGAAGAGAGTGAAAGCCCTGCCAGCAAACGAGTAGAGTACGCTACCAGCATGTTGCAAGGGAAAGCGTATTCTTGGTGGAACACACAAGTCCAGATGCTCGGATTGGCAGACGCGAATGCCACCCTTTGGAGCGACTTCAAGGATTTGATTAAGGAAGAATTCTGCTACCTGGACGACATCCTGGAACTTGTAACAGAGTATTATGGTTTGAAGATGGAAGGATCAGAAATTGAGACGTACACAAAGAGGTCCAACAACTTGGCTGACTTATGTCCTAACTTATCACGACCCATATCTAGACGGATCAAGCTATACCTCAGAGGCTTAGTTCCAGAAATCCAAGGGTCTGTAATGGAGGCCAACCTTTCCACAATCCAGCAAGTCATTCGTTTGGCGCACCGACTCACCGATCAGGCGGTGGAAGAGGGCAAGCTGCCCAAGCGTGTTAGCACTACTGTTACTGGTGCTCCCAGCAGTGACAAGCGCAAGTGGGATGGAAATTCGGGCAGGGGTTCCACTCCAGTTCAGTCCCAGCCCCAGCGACGAAAGACAGACGAACACCGGAGCCCCAGTCAGCAGTTTTCTGGAAAACAAGGTCAGGGTGGATACAGGGGAAATCACCCTAAGTGCAAACGATGTAGTTTGCACCACAGCTGGACGTGCAACAAGGATCGTTGTCAGAGATGTAACAAGCTTGGACATAAAGCCAGAGATTGCAGGAGCTCACGTCCTGCGAATCAGAATCGGCAACAGCAGCCACAAGCCCCACAGAACCAACAGCAACAGCAGGGTAACAAGGAATGCTATCAGTGTGGTGCTGAAGGTCACTTCAACAGAAACTGTCCCCAGTTGAACCGGAAGCAGAATAACAACAACAACCAGGGGAACGAAAACAGTAATGGGGGAAACAAGGATGGCAATGGAGCCAGGGAACGTGCGTTCGTGATTGGGCAGGATGATGCAAGGAACGATCCCAACGTTGTGATAGGTAAGTTTCCTTTTGGATGATTTCCTTGTTACTGTTTTATTTGATTCGGGTGCCGATACTAGTTATGTGTCCTTAAAAGTTAGTCAGATGCCTAAGCGTACCCCAACACTTTTGAACACCAAACACATCGTAGAGTTAGCAAATGGTAAAAGTCTCGAGGCCACACACGTAGTTAAAGACTGTAACCTCATCTTAACTAGTCAGACTTTCTCTGTCGACCTCATTCCTATCGTTTTGGGAAGTTTTGATGTCGTTATTGGGATTGATTGGTTATCTCAACTCCAAGCGGAAATTCTTTGCAACGAGAAGATTTTCCGCATCCCTCGTTCTGGTGAAGAACCTCTCGTGATTCATGGCAACAAGAGTGGTGCTGTCGTAGGCATTATCTCTTTCCTTAAGGCCCAGAAGTGTTTGCGAAAGGGCCACACTGCCATTTTAGCACTCGTTACTGACACGTCGACGGAAGAGAAGAGAATTGAAGACATTCCTATTGTGCGTGATTTTCCTGAGGTATTTCCTGAGGAATTACCTAGTCTTCCGCCTCATCGTCAAGTTGAATTTCAAATCGAGCTAGCTCCAAGAACAGCACCAGTAGCTCGAGCGCCATATCGTCTAGCTCCATCGGAACTTGAAGAACTGTCTACGCAACTACAAGAACCCTTGGAAAAGGGTTTCATACGTCCTAGCTCTTCGCCCTGGGGAGCTCCAGTCTTGTTTGTGAAGAAGAAAGACGGTACCTTTAGAATGTGTATTGACTATCGTGAACTTAACAAGGTGACCGTGAAGAATCGTTATCCCCTTCCACGTATTGACGACTTGTTCGACCAGTTGCAAGGGTCGAGCTATTACTCTAAGATTGATTTGAGATCGGGATACCATCAGCTGAGAGTCCGAGAGGAGGACGTATCCAAACAGCATTCAGAACTCGCTACGGCCATTACGAGTTTCTGGTCATGCCTTTCGGGTTGACGAATGCACCAGTGGTCTTCATGGGTCTCATGAACCGAGTGTGCAAGCCTTACCTGGATAAGTTTGTCATTGTATTCATCGACGATATCCTGATCTATTCTAAGAGTCAAGAGGAACACGAGCAGCATCTACGACTTATGCTGGAACTTCTTCGAAAAGAGAAGTTGTATGCCAAGTTTTCGAAATGTGACTTCTGGCTTCGCGAAGTCCACTTTCTAGGCCATGTGGCAAACAAGGATGGAATTCATGTTGACCCATCCAAAGTAGACTCAATCAAGAACTGGCCTGCACCCCGTACACCAACAGAAATCCGCCAATTCTTGGGTTTGGTAGGATACTACAGAAGGTTTATCAAAGATTTCTCCAAGATTGCGCAACCTCTCACTTCACTGACTCAGAAGGGTGTCACCTATCGTTGGGGTGATGCACAAGAGTCCGCATTTCAACACTTGAAAGATAGACTTTGTAGCGCACCTATCCTCTCATTGCCTGAAGGCACAGAAGATTTTGTGGTTTATTGCGACGCTTCCATTCAAGGACTTGGTTGCGTATTGATGCAACGTGACAAGGCCATTGCCTATGCATCGCGCCAACTTAAAGTTCACGAAAGGAATTACACTACGCACGACTTGGAATTGGGAGCAGTTGTTTTCGCGCTTAAGATATGGAGACATTACCTGTACGGTACCAAGTGCACCATTTACACCGATCACAGGAGTCTCGAGCATATCTTCAAGCAAAAGAGTTAAACATGCGACAACGCCGAAGGGTCAAGCTCTTGAATGATTACGAATGCGCTATTAAGTACCATCCGGGCAAAGCCAATGTTGTGGCTGACTCCCTCAGTCGAAAGGATACTATACCTAAGCGTGTACGTGCGTTACAGCTAACCATCCAATCCAACCTTCCCGCTCAGATTTGAGATGCTCAGGTTAAAGCATTGAAAGCCGAAAACATCAGGGCTGAATCCTTACGTGGATCGAGGCAGCGCCTAGAATGAAAGGAAGACGGGGCCTACTATGATAACGAACGCATCTGGGTTCCACAGTATGGAGACCTGCGCGAGCTTGCGATGGATGAAGCACAAAGTCTCGTTATTCGGTACATCCTGGTTCGGATAAAATGTACCACGACCTCAAGACTATGTATTGGTGGCCTGGCATGAAAGCCCACATAGCAACCTACGTTAGTAAATGCTTGACTTGTGCGAGAGTCAAGACTGAATATCAGAAACCATCAGGCCTACTTCAACAGCCGGAGATCCCGAAATGGAAATGGGAGCAAATTTCCATGGATTTCGTTACTGGTCTGCCCAGATCTCAACGCGGAAACGATACCATTTGGGTGATCGCGGATCGACTGACCAAGTCTGCACATTTTCTAGCAATCAAAGAAACGGATAAGTTTTCTACTTTAGCAGACATCTACCTAAAAGAAGTGGTGTCAAAGCACGGAGTGCCAACCTCCATCATTTCTGATCGTGACGCGCATTTTACTTCTGAACTGTGGTAAGCAATGCACAAGTCCTTTGGCTCACGTTTAGATATGAGCACCGCTTATCACCCACAGACGGATGGGCAATCTGAATGCACCATCCAAACCCTTGAAGACATGCTTAGGGCATGTGTAATCGATTTTGGTAATGGCTGGGAAAAACACCTCCCGTTAGTGGAGTTTCCATATAACAACAACTACCACACCAGAATCCAAGCCGCTCCATTCGAGGCATTGTACGGACGCAAATGCCGATCACCTCTCTGTTGGGTAGAAGTTGGTGACAACCAAATCACTGGCCCAGAACTTGTGGTAGATACCACCGAGAGAATTGCTCAGATACGACAACGAATGGCGGCAGCTCGTGACCGTCAAAAAAGCTGTGCTGATAAGGGAAGAAAACCACTCGAGTTCCAGGTTGGGGATCGAGTGCTACTCAAAGTCTCACCTTGGAAAGGTGTAATCCGCTTTGGCAAATGAGGCAAGCTCAATCCGCGTTATGTCGGACCGATCGGAATCATTGAGAAAATTGGCAAAGTCGCCTACAGGTTGAATCTACCTGAAAAACTCAGTCGAGTTCACAGCGTATTCCATGTGTCGAATCTGAAAAAGTGTCTGTCAGATGAGACTCTCGTAGTTCCTCTCAAGGAACTCACAATCGATGACCAGCTGCGATTCGTCGAAGAACCAGTAGAGATTACGGATCGAGATGTTAAAATTCTCAAGCGCACCAGAATACCTCTCGTTTGAGTTCGTTGGGATTCCCGTCGTGGCCCAGAGTATACCTGGGAACGAGAAGACCAAATGAAACTCAAGTACCCCCAGCTGTTTAAGAAAAACGCAACCACTACTGAGGCTGAAGCTACTGCAGAATTTCAGGACGAAATTCCAAATCAACAGGGGGATGATGTGACACCACAGGAAAATCAGGAAAACAACGCAACTTAACTAGCTTCCTCAGTAACCATGCGCTAAATTTCGGGACGAAATTCTCTTAACAGGGGGAGAATGTGACAACCCTCAATTTACATTATTCCGTACAATTTATTAGTGATAATTAAAGTGCTTGATGACTGTGTTGAATCATTTAACTGCTCTCTGATTACGGTGTTATACTTACATGTGCGTGTTAACATACTAGAAGTATACAGAAAAGTTACTAAATAGTCCGGTATATTTTCCTATGTGTTAGGAATTAATTGTGTTACAAAAATATATGTATAAGACGCCTTACGGAACAGTTAAACAATTTAACGGAACACTATCCGACCGAACAACCGGACATTACCCGGGACACCAAATAATTGTCAAATACATTGTTGTATTTATTTTTTACTAGGCATGATCCCCGAACACCCTAACACCCACTAACTTCTCTAGTAAATAACACACATAAGTATACACTTGAGATCTAACTTGGAATTGCAACTTATTTGAAAATGTTACACTAACCCCCCCCCCCAACTGATTTTTGGTCCATATGGACCCACCATATCAACCTCATCATAGTGCTCATCTTCCAAGTAGATCTTATGGCTTGTGATTGGTGGTTCATGGCTTGTGTAAGTATCTAAGATAGCAATGATGAATAATAGGGTTCTAGTTCCCAAGATTTGCCATCATTTCCTTAAGATCACCCCCTATATAATATCTCTCTCTCTCATTCGGTTTTCCCCCTCCATAACCGAACCCACCATCACTCTCACAACTTCATCTTCTCCACTAACAAATTCCATTCAAAGCTTCAAGGTTGATCCATGGAGGTTGCAAGTTGAAGGACTTTCAAAGGAGCTTGTTTCTAGTCTTTTTCATCATCTTCTGTCTACATTTTCATCACTAGATCCTACCCTAGCCTTGTGCTAGTAGTAAGTTCCTTATGTCACCTTTGTTCATCTTGTTTCATGATTAAAAGATGTAATATGTTAAATCTACAAGAACACTAAAAAGGGTTCAAACAAGAAGATGTAACATGATGTATTTATGTTAGTATGATGTTATCTTGAGATGTTACTGATTTCTTGTTGATTACTTGTTAATATTGATTACTAGAAATGTTGTTGATCATTATGCATGTTAACAAAACCAATAGAACTCGCATTAGAATGTAAAAGCTGAAAAACAGAAAGCTGTTTGGTGATTACAGCCAACTTCAGTTGGCTGTAACCGAACCTTAATAAACCGAAAAATGTGTTTTCTGAAATCTAGATTTATGTATTATGAAATATGGTTCTAATGGCACTAGAATCATAATTTTTGGACTTCGTTTACTGTTTTTAAAAGGTCATTTTGTAACAGCAGCTCAAGCTACATTTTTGCTGCTGAAAATAGGTGTTATGTTTTTGGTCATAACTGGAAATCTATGATTAATCAGCTCACGAAATTTGTACAGTAGATGACAACTGTATTTGTAATTATCCCACTGGAATTTCGAAAATCGGAGTCTCGATGAATTTTAAATAAATTATTCCGTGGACTGCAGTCAGAAAAAGATAAATCTGAGTTCAGTCCGGAAAATGAATTTTTATAAAATATTGGTTATGAACTGGACCCCGATATTTTTACACAATAAAATTTGGAACGTTTAAGACATTTTGTAAAACTTTGGGAATTTTTGGAATTAGTTAACTATTTTATTAAAATGCCCGAAAACTGCACGGTTTTGAATATTTAAGCTGAAACGACATAAGTTGTAACTTGCGTGTCTAAATGTCGAGTATGCTATCTGTGAATGATCTAACATGTTATATGTGTTATGTACATTATCGTATGCCTGCTTATGAGTGGGGAATGGATGGGAAGTATATATGGGCATAAACAGTTAAAGTAATGCATGTTATGTGTAGATACGTGTAGGAACTTTGTGCTCTATTTGAAAACCACTAAATGACTAACTGGTAATCATATTAGGACGTGATTGACCGACCTTGACTGTTAGCTATATTTGAGAATCTAACCGAGCAAACCAAGGTGAGTTCACACTTTCTACAAGGCATGGGATTCCCGGTGGTTTGGGAATGGGTTAAAGAATTTAAAACTAAATCTACATATCCCCTTGGGAAGATATGTACGGCCGTCCTCCATAGATAGGATGCCAGTATTAATCCTACGAATTCTCCTGGTGCAGAATACGTACGTTCGTCCTCCTGGTGCAGGACAACAACCTTAAAACTAACTAGACAAAACTCTATCAATAAGTCCCTCTTCATTATATCGACTTAATCGCCGAGGCCAATGGCGAGCGGGTCATTAGTTAATAGGGCTATTAGGTTTAACAAACCTCACACCGTGCCGGTCGGACGGGCGTGTACTAATGGACTATGGCAAATTATCAGTGATGATAGACGCTGATATAGGGCACAACTTATTTGCATAGCAGTCGATATCATACTGTCTAGTAGTTCACACGGGGAAAGCCCCCACTGATTATGGTTATGGTTTGGGTAATGAAAAAGGAACTGGTTAAACATAAGTTCAACTACGGGATAACCCCCACGGCAATTAAGCCAACGAAAGTCAAACCACGTTTTTCAGAAACAACTTAAAACTAAACAACCAAACGTGAACTCACTCAACTTTGTTGTTGACTCGTTGTTACATGCCTTACAGGTCGTTAAACGCTTGGAGCTTGCACGAGGAAGGAGTCGTTGTGGTGTACGGACTGTTATGTTCCGTGCTTATTATTTAAATCCTTATGAACTTATTAAACTTGCGTTTTGAACTTTAACTTATAAACTATGGACTTACGTTTTTGGATTTACTATTATGCTTCCGCTGTTTAAACTAAACATGGTTAACTAGCTTTGGTCACCAATCGTATTGTGGTTGGTCTTATTTACTTAATTACGGTGTTCAATATGATTAGTGGCTCGATCCTGGTCACGTCACGCCTCCAAGCGGTGGTACTCCGCATGGTGGATTTTGGGGGTGTGACACTAATGGCTAAGGAAGTGGCACAAGAATGATGAAGATGAATATGGAAGAAAATAAGTGGTTAAAGGCTCCACAAAGAGGTCCTTCAATTTCCTACACTTCAAGCCTCCTTAGATAAGCTTCTTACACCTCTAAATCACCTTGGATTGCTAGGAAATGAAGTGAAAAAGATGGATAGATGTGGGTGTGTTTGAATCGAAACCAAAGGAGAAGGAAGGGGAAGATGAGAAGTGTTGGAATGATCTAGTGTTTATGTCTTATGGTTTTAAAGAAAGTCTTCCAACAATAAGTTAGACAACGTATATTATGTTTAGAATATTCTCAACAAAGTGACTAAAATAATCAAATAAAATCTCAAGTGGGACCCATGTCCCCTAACCATCCATATGGGGGGGGGGGTGTTGGTTTCATTTCAATCTTTGGTTACATGATTTAGTTAGAATGTAAAGGTGCTAGTTATGTATTTTATGTGTTTAGTGATATTAGGATGTAATATGATGTTCGGTTACCATAACTAGCTTCGAAACACTAAAACAATGCTTCTAGTGAAAATTTGGTGTTTCGGGTAATCTCCGGTTATTCGTTTCGTTATGGTTCGTTAAAGTGCTAAATTGCGCAGTTTCACTAAGTACGAAGCCCCTTTTGTGACAGTTTCAATTTCCGACACTTTGTAAGTTATTCTAGACACTAAATCATAAATTCTGCATGATATTTTGGTATTAAATGGCTAATTTTAGCTCAATTATTGCTGATTTATGCCGAATTCTACATTTATAGTGAGGTTCGGGTGCTTTTTAGTGCATAATTTAGCTTTCGGGGAAGTTTATATGCTAACCCTCATATCCATACTTGAGTTTTAATGTATTTTAGATGTTGGACCTAATCCTGGGCCCTAATTCTATTGTATGACTACTTTCTGCAGAAATACTGACACAGAGTGTCTTACCGGTGAGTTTACTAGTCTTTCTGACGCAACTCTTAAAGTAATGCACAAAGCAATACTTGAAGTACAAAACATGCATGAATTCATATGTATGGAAAGTAATCAGACAATGTTGACGTTTAAGCACATAACTGCAGATATTAAATAATAATTAAAACTGTACGGAAATTACCGGTTTTGTGCCAGTTGTCTCAAAACGTGTCATGCCCGACCCCTCGACAGCATCTTCCCAAGCAAAAACAAAGAAACAGAAGGCTGACCACGGCCCTGTGCCCAGCGGACACGGGGGCGTGGCCAGGCGCTTGCAGAAAAGACGAAGCTATAGAAGCTTCTATTCCCAGCACGGGGGCGTGCCTAGCTCAACACGAGCCGTGGTCAACGCTAAGATTCGCATAATATTGTAAATCTTGATCGTACAGATACGCTTCTGCACACTGAATCGTGCCCAGCGAACACGGGGGCGTGTGGAGCCTAATATAGACAATTGAAATTAATGAAGAAAGAGAAAGAGAATGGACATGGGGCCGTGTCCGGGCTTCTGTGCAGGCTATAAATAGGGGTGCTTGGTTCACTTCAAAGTATCCCTTGGCAAACCATCTTTCTCCCACTTCACCACCACTCCACAACCACTACAACACCCACATCCACCACCATCATCCATCATCCATGATCCACCTTAGAGTGAGTGTAGTAGTCTCGGGATTCAAGATTGATAGTAAGAGTTCTTGACAATCAAAGGCCATGTTTGCCTAAGTCACTTACATCACTTGGTGAAGAAAAGCATTTAATGTAATAATTTTGATTTTTAATCTTTTCGCACTTTTTATTTGGTTTTGTATTAATTACTTTAATAACTAGTTTCTTATGTTGAAGGTGAAACTTCCTTATCATTTGTCCGTGGTGTCTTGGTGTTATTTTACTGTCTATGTAAAATAAAAGATTTGCACCATTCATATCTCTACGGTCTATATAGAGATATGTTGGCTACCTGGTCGGGTGTTAAGGGAATGATTTGGTAAGTTCTTGCCTTGTTCAGTGTATAGATCCTGCAAGGACCTGGGTCAAGCTTACTAGGACCTCCTTCAATACCCACTGGTATTGGATGGCGGGGGTGCGAATAGCTTGATCCCCTCATATGTAAACTACTATTAATACATTAACCCGGCTACTTGGGATTGTATCCCTGTTGACTCAAACCACTTAGCCGAGGGTAACGTCACCTTCAAAAGAGGGGCCTACCACATTACGCATTAATAACTTAATTAATTATCTTTCAATATTCCGACCCTTTGGGATTGTATCCTTGCTAACTCAAACCACTGGGTTGAGGGTAACGTCACCTTCAAAAGAGGGGCCTACTACTATAACTATGATAATCTCTTAAAAAGTGCAAAAGTGCGGAAATCATCAAAGGTTACATTAAAGGCGAGTCGGATCCAAGTGATTCATCTTGTCTATCTGTTTTTATTTTATTTTATTTTTCAGCATTTTTAGTTTTTATTTTCATGTTTAAAACCTTTTCTAAAACTTTTGATTTGATTAGACGTTGAGGATAAACCGGTACTAAAAGCTCTTGTGTCCTTGGACGACCTCGGTATCTTACCAACGCTATATTACGCTCACGATGGGTGCACTTGCCCATATGTGTGTTTAGTGTTAGTAGAATATCGTGTTTTATAAATTTAAAACTTGACTAAAGTGTTAAAAAAGGGCTTAAAATATCAATAAAATTATATCACACCTAACGCACATCAGCACATAATCGTGCATTTTGACCAAAACTTGGACTCGTCACTTCGACTAGTCAACGTGGTAATCAGTAGGTATAGTCGCAAGGGACTATAACCATCGTGAGTACGCTCACGTTGCAAAGTTCAATTGAACTTTGACTTGACCAAATCTTGGTCAAAGCTGAAAGTCACACAATGTTTGAATTTTAGCTTGAAATAAATAAACAAGCCAAGGAAAAACACTTACATACAAGTGCTCTATGATGGAAAATAAGACTAAGAATGCTCAGGTATGAGGCCTCCAACAAGTGTGGTAGCCTCAAATTAGAGCTTAGAGAGAAGAGAATGAGAAATGAGCAAATTGGAATGAAGATGATCATGGGTATTTATAGTAATCTAGGATGAATGTGATCTTGCCAAGTGTTTTGTGTGGTGATCAAGGAATAATCTACACCATACACTTGTTAGGACAGGAATTAGAGCCTTGTTGATCACACAATAAGCCCACAACAATCCGAAACAAGGATTGAAAACAAGGGCAGCAGGCTGTTTAAATGAAAAACTGGTTTCCGCCAGCAAGGGTACTGGCCAGACTTTTCAAACTTGTCAAAACAGGTCCCTACAGCTCCAAAACTTGTTTTTCAACGCGTTTAACCCCCGTTAACCCAATTTCATGGCTCTACAAGGATATTAAAGCATAGGGAACTTGGAATATGCTTGGAAATAACATGGATGTCGGTTCGTTTGGTCGTACGATCAAGTTTTTCGGTTAATTACGACGAAACTCGAATGGACGCGAAAACGATCCAAATTACGCAACGAATGGTATTTTTGCATTCCCATCACTAAAATACAATATTTTAGTGATTACAAAAATTTTTGGATGTCCGGATATGGTCAGAACGCAAGATATGCACGCATATGCATACTTTCACAGTTTTGACGCTTTTAGTCCCTGTGATCAAATAAGCGTATTTTCGCATACCGAACCCCTCAAAAAATATTTCTAAGCTATGTTAAGGGTACTTAGGTTATGTTTAGCTTATGATCTTGTTTCGGAGTATACGTTGCTATAGGAATTGGCAGACTTTTGCAGTTTGTCGTAAATAGTCCCAGTGATCGAATAAACTAATTTTTGCCAAACCAAATCCTTCAAAACTTATTTCTAAGTTATGGAAAGGTTATTTAAGGTATGTTAAGCTTATGTCACTGTTCCGGAGTATATGTCACATTAAACTGATTATGTTTACGTAACAGTATGCGTATAACTTTCTAGAAAGTGATTTAGAGCTTGAAATCGAACTAGAATTGAAACGTGAAATTGTCAAAAATAAATAAACAAATATTGGGATCAAAACACATTGTTTCATTGATATTTGAAATTTTTCTACATTGTACAGTGTTTACAGAAGCACAAATGTTACAGTCTCCCCTACTTTAGGAAATTTTGTCCCGAAATTTTAACTAGAGGAAACTTGTGTAAACAAATGTGGATATTTCGCCTTCATTTAGTCCTCACATTCCCAAGTAAACTCTGGGCCATGCTTGGACTCCCAGCGAACCTTGACTATTGATATTCGTTTGTTCTTTAGTCTCTTGACTTCACGGTCCATTATCTCCACAGGTTTCTTGACAAAGTGCATTGTGTCATCAACTTGAATTTCGTCGAGGGGGATGTGAAGATTAGTATCGGAAAAACACTTTCTTAGATTGGACACGTGGAATGTTGGGTGAATATTCCCAAGTTCAGGAGGTAGCTCAAGTCGATAGGCAACCTTTCTGATTCTTTCAACAATCTTAAATGATCCAACGTATCATGGTGGAAGTTTTCCTTTCTTTCCAAATCTCACCACACCCTTACAAGGGGATACCTTGAGTAGGACATGGTCTTCGACTTGAAATTCCAAGGGCTTGCGTCGCATGCCCGCATAACTCTTTTGACGGCTTCTAGCTGTCAGAAGATTATCGCGAATTTTCTTGACTTTGTCTGTTGTTTCCAGAATGAGTTCAGGTCCAGTAAGCTGAGCTTCACCGACCTCATTCCAACAGACAGGTGAACGACATTTTCAACCGTATAAAGCTTCAAAAGGCGCCATGTTGATGCTAGCATGATAACTATTGTTGTAAGAGAACTCGATCAACGGTTGATGCGAATCCCAATTACCACCAAAGTCTATCACATTTTCAGCATTTTAGTTAGTTTTTATTTTTCTTAGCTTAAAACATTTTTCTAAACTTTTTATTTTGATTAGACGTTGAGGATAAACCGGTACTAAAAGCTCTTGTGTCCTTGGACGACCTCGGTATCTTACCAACGCTATACTACACTCAACGATGGGTGCACTTGCCCATATGTGTGTCTAGTGTTAGTGAAATATCGTGTTTTATAAATTTAAAACTTGGCTAAAATAAGTGTTAAAAAGGGCTTAAAATATACACCTAATATATACGACACTTTCACGCACATCAAGTTTTTGGCGCCGCTGCCGGGGACACAAGGATTTTAAGAAAGCTTAAAATCGACGGCCTAATCAGTTTTTCAAAACATTTTTAAAAAGCGCGCACATTTTTCTGCATTTTAGTTTAGATTTGCATTCACAGTAACCTGTACACGGGGCCGTGCTCACTGGACACGGGGCCGTGCTGCACATTTTCATAAAAACACCCAGTAACAGAAGCTTGAACACGGGCCGTGCTCACTGAACACGCCCCGTGCTCAACGAAATCAGTAAATTTAATTAAAACACCCAGATACAGATCCTGAACACGGGGCCGTGTCCACCGAACACGGGGCCGTGTCCAGCCTCTGTTTCCGTTTTTATTTTTGTTTTCTGATCTCGAGACTCAGTTGTGGTCTGCTGAGTGATTCTTATGGATCAAAACTCAGGAGGTTACAACTACACCTATGATGAGGATGATTATAGGGGTAATTATTGCACTAATTGTCGTAATGCACGCTCGAGTCAAAATAATCACTCATATCAACCATCCAATTCATACACCTACTATGAGGAGCCCAGGTACGAGCCATCAACTTCATACACATCCTATGAAGACCAAAGGTATGAACCTCCTCCCTCATACTCATATTTTGATGACCCAAGGTATGAGCCTTCTTACTCATACTTTGAGGAACCAAGATATGAGCCACCACCTTCGTATGCTTATTATGAGGAACCTTGGCGTGAACAACCCACCTCATATGAGTATTATGAAGAACAAAATTACGAACCTTATCCATCATATGCTTACAATGAAGAACAATGGTGTGAACCATCAACTTCATATGGGTATTATGAGGAACAAAGGGTCGAACAACCGGATTGAAGCTTAGAAAATAATGATTCTTTTTCTATAACCGAAGTGACCGATAGGATATTAGAACACATTAGAGTTATCGATCGATGTATAAAAGAAGCTCGCGCAAGGGAAGAGGAGTCCCGCGCAAGAGAAGAATTAAAAAAGAAGAGATAACTGAAAATGTAAAAATGGAAGAACAAATAAGTGAAAAATCGACACATGAGTTAAACAACGAAAAAGGTGAGTCCGACAACGTTAAAATCCAAGAAGAGTCTAATTTTGAAGAAATTAATCTCTTGTCACCTTCTTTCGAAAATCATTGTTTAGTACCCACTCATGCTAAGTTTTTAAAAGAGTTAAACACTAACACTAAAATTGACGAAACGGTAAGTGTTAAGTTAACTAATGATCAAACTACACTAATAAAAGAAGACCCATTTGAAATTAACATTACACCGGTTCCATGTTTCTTTCAAAATTCGTTTATTAGTAATGTCACAATCAATAAAGATCTTTGTGTTAACATAATGCCTAACTACATTTTCGAAAAATTAAGTATTAGTGATTTTTCTCCACTTCAAATACCCATTTTTCTATCCAATCGGAAAGTAATAAAATCAATCGGTATAGTTGAAGATGTCTTGGTTCAAACAAATTAAATGGTAATCCCAACCGACTTCGTCATCCTCGATGACGCTCCTCTAGTATTGGGACAACCATTTGTAAAAACTCACGAAGCTTTGAAGAACCGGAAGTTCAATAATCTACCTCTTCAATTAGGGGCATTTAAAAGAAGTGTCGATCTCGAACGATCAATGAAATATCCATTCGGCAATAATGACCCCCTAATTGAAGATGAAGATGAACCACCCGATACAAGTGAAGAGATTGACCACTTTGTTGAAGAAGAGGTCGCCATAGAACAAACTTTTAAAGTTCTTGATCGAAACGAGCAACCAAATAAGGAGTCTCCTAAAGACCCACCACTTGAGCTCAAAGAACTTCCAAAAGGTTTGGAATATGCTTTTCTAGACAAAGATGGTAAGTAACCTGTAATTATTTCATCTAAGTTAGATAACTTAGAAAAAGAAAAATTAATTAATCTTTTGAAAAAACACAAAAATGCAATCGCTTGGAAACTTGTGGACATAAAAGGAATTAGTCCTTCTATGTGCACACATAAAATTTTGATGAATGATGACTACAAATCGGTCATACAACCACAACGTCGAGTAAATCCAAATGTCCAAGAAGTGGTTAAAAACGAAGTCATCAAGTTACTTGACGCCGGACTTATCTATCCTATCTCCGATAGTCCTTGGGTGAGTCTCGTCCAAGTAGTTCCAAAGAAAGGAGGTATGACGGTAATTACTAACGAAAAGAATGAACTAATACCAACGAGAACCGTCACAGGATGGAGAGTATGTATAGATTATAGACGATTAAATGAAGCAACAAGAAAGGATCACTTTCCTTTACCCTTCATTGATCAAATGTTAGAAAGATTATCCGGTCATAAATTTTATTGTTTCTTGGATGGTTTTTCAGGTTACTTTCAAATCCCGATAGCACCCGAAGACCAAGAAAAGACAACTTTCACATGTCCCTATGGAACTTTTGCTTATCGACGCATACCGTTTGGTCTATGTAATGCCCCAGCAACATTCCAACGTTGCATGGTAGCCATTTTCCATGACATGATAGAAAAGACAATGGAAGTCTTCATGGACGACTTTTCTATCTTTGGGGATTCATATGACCAATGCCTCGATAACCTTGAACAAATGCTATCCCGATGTGAGGAAACTAACCTCGCCCTTAATTGGGAAAAATGCCATTTCATGGTAATGGAGGGAATAGTACTCGGTCACAAGATCTCAAGCGAAGGAATGGAGGTGGATCGAGCCTAAATAGATACTATTTCTAGATTACCACCTCCATCCTCCATAAGAGCTATCAGAAGTTTCCTAGGGCATGCCGGATTTTATAGATGATTTATCAAAGACTTTTCAAAAATCTCAAGGCCTCTAACGAAGTTACTTGAAAAAGATGCTCCTTTCATCTTTGACAAGGATTGCAATCAAGCATTTCTAACCCTAAAGGAAATGCTAGTCAATGCACCTATCATGATAGCGCCTGATTGGAAATTTCCTTTCGAAATCATGTGTGATGCCAGTGACTTTGCAGCTGGAGCTGTCTTGGGACAGAGAAAAGAAAAGCATTTCCACCCAATCTATTATGCTAGTAAAACACTTAACGATGCACAAGAAA
>JARYGA010053443.1:0-24553 GCA_030545235.1 Helianthus tuberosus
CTTTACGATCTATAATCACAATCGGCTTCACTGCGTAGTTAAGACTATTATCCACCTCTATCTCATCGTAGTGGATATAAGCTATTTCGTTTGCTAGACATTTCCGGAGATGTGATACGTGGAATGTGCTATGAATTCCACTCAGTTCCTTGGGTAGTTCGAGACGGTATGCGACCTTACCAACCCATTCAATGATTCTAAATGGCCCAATAAACCTTGGGCTTAATTTCCCCCTTTTTCTGAATCGAATAATCCCCTTCCACGGAGATACGTTTAGCATAACTTTATCACCAACTTGAAACTCAATCGGTGTCCTTCTTTTGTCCACGTACGATTTTTTTCGATCCTGAGCCGCTTTCAAATAGGCTCGGACCAAATCAATCTTCTTATTCGTGATTCGGACTACATCCTTATGTGCAAGCTCACGTGGACCAACCTCATCCCAACACACCGGGGTTCTGCATTTTCTACCGTAAAGCATCTCGTACGGAGCCATACCGATGCTTGCATGGTAGCTGTTATTATATGAAAATTCGACCAAGGGTAGATAGACATCCCAACTTCCCTCGAAGTCGATAATACATGCTCGTAACATAACTTCCAACGTTTGCGTTGTTCTTTCACTCTGTCCATCCGTTTGTGGATGGTACGCTGTGCTAATGAACAATTTAGTTCCCATTTGCTCTTGGAATTCGCGCCAAAAGTTTGAAGTGAACCGAGTATCTCTATCGGACACGATGGATATCGGTACTTCGTGGCGTGCCACTATTTCATTGGTATACACCTCTGGCATCTTTTCAGACGTATAAGTCTCACGAATCGAAATGAAGTGAGCACTTTTTGTCAATCTGTCCACTACTACCCATATAGCATCGTATCTGTAGTTGGTTTTTGGGCAGTTTGGTCAATAAATCCATTGTGATTTGCTCCCATTTCCACACTGGGATGTCCAACGGTTGCAGTTTACCATATGGCTTTGGTGCTATGCTTTGACTTGTAAACAGGTCAAGCACTTCTCTATATACTTTACAACATCTCTTTTCATTCTGGGCCACCAATAGTTTTGCTTTAAATCGTTATACATCTTGGTTTCCCCCAGATGGATAGAATAACGGGATTTATGAGTTTCGTCAAGTAGGAGCGTCTTGACTCCACACGAATTTGGGACCCATATTCTTCCGAAACGAGTCTTCAACCCGTGGTTACTGATGAAACAGTGGTTAACCAAGGGAGGTTAATTCACTGGTCTCGTCAAGTAGGGTTAATCCCTTCTTTCCGAGGATCACTGACTGGATCGTCCGCTGGTTGATCTCCTGCACAAGGAAACAAACCGTGACTCGTAACAAGGAGGATGGGGTGGGGGGTGCTCCTTGTTACCACTATCTGGCGTGAGAATCAGTAATTTGCTTGTGAAGTAAAGTGTGTAATTCTAGTAGTAGTGAGAGAGTTGAGAAAAGATACCTCAAACCTGGTTCGGGATGGGTATTTATAGCCGAGGAGTGAAGGAGGGTAATTGAGTGGCCAGACTGACACCGTACAACCTATTGCAGGCGTGTCAGGTTTGTCGGTTACGGTGGTGATGCCACGTCCTACCGTGGTGTCAGTCTGTTGTTTACATGTGGGCTGACAGGCAACTGTCATTGGTACCACTTGCTCTGTGGTGTCAGTCCCACTTGCCTTGTGGGCAGGATGCGGTGCCGTGCCGCATCACTGCTCACGGTAACTGCTATTGTCTCCGTGTTCTTACTCTGGTCGAGACATATGAGGGATGCGGTGCCAGGCCGCATTCCCGCTTGTGGTGACTGTTGCTATTGTCCAGATCCCTTGTCGTGATGAAAATGTTCGTAGGATGCGGTGCCAAGCCTCATCGCTACGTGCAACACCCATCTTCATACACCAGGTAAGTCTTGTCCTTATCCCTTGACCGATTGGATTCGACCGCTATGTTCGCGCGTGCCCGCACGGACATAGATAAGTTCTTGGCAGTGGGGGTTTATGATAAAGGTAATGGTCACTCGCGGCCAGGCTGGTGCGAGATCTGGGACCATACCCCTTCAAGTCCCCCCCCCCCCCAAGTCTAGTGTTGGTTCCTCATGCAAGTTGCATGTGGGAGGAATACTGGACTATGGGGTCTAGTGGGTACTTTGGAAGCTGGAGAAGATTCTAGGCCAGACTCATGGCTCCTGCTTCACGTAAATTAAGCCGGGGATCCGGTAGAGTCATGTGACGTCTCTTCCGTACCGGTGAGTAAGTTCCGTCTGATGCGGAATTCTCAGCTGAGGAGTTTGATCCGGTAGTGTGGTCTACCTTTTTCTGAGGTCATCAGGAGTGGTGCCACCTGTTGGTGTGCCGAACCAACCTTTGAGACGGTGACTAAAGATGTTAGTGTCCGCAACTCTAGTTGTAACCTTTACGGTTGGTGATGCAATGCTGTAAGTGCCTTGCTCTTGCTTTATGTTTATCAACTGGACATGAAACACGGATCCCTATTTTGTGGGGTGTTTGTGTTCTCTAGTTTAGCTCTCAAGTAACCGTACGTCCTTTGCGGTTACCTCGTTTCCTTACATTGTTGGCCGTGTTTGGTCGAACAATGTGAATCTGGACCATGGGCAAATAAACATGGTCATAGGCAGGGTTGTGCCCACCATTGTTTATTCTATGCGGTTCATAGGTGGGCAAACAAACTCATAAGCAGACTTGTTACCATTGTTCCTTGGCTTGTTGCCCAAGGAGATCCCCTTAGATGGTTAGGAATCTGGGTGAAACTCGTCCGCCTTCGTTCTGTAGCCACTTTCCTTCACGCTTAGTTGGGAAGTAGTTTTCCTTGAAGTAGCTTCGTTCATCTATGTGATGACTTAGTCGTGGCTCTTCCGTAGCTACCGATCGCGGAGTTATATGTAACCGCAGTGACGCATGAGTGTCTGTGGTTTGCAACAAGAGACTTGCTTTAAAAGAGTTTTATGTTTGGATGTAGCTCTTGAAGGATCAGGAGTTAGGGTTGCTGATGTGCGGTTGCTCAGCATACTTATCCTTTTTCCTAAGGAGAACCTGTTTGCATCCCCTCTGTGGTTGTGAACCAGACACGAGGGATTTGAAGCTTGAAGAAGCTCTTATGTGATGCGGTTTGCCTGTTCCTGAGATGCGGTTCTCGCAGTCTAAAGAACAACGCTGGTTCTGAGTATCTGACACACCTGTGCGGGCTCGTGTGTGTCATCTCCGCATATTCCACTTGTGCTTGTGGATATATAAGGATATTGGTTATACCCCTTTACATAGTGTAGATATATATTTTTTTCCTTTTTTGAGGGGTATGTAAAAAACGACATGCGGTATGGGTTATGGCGCGGAATACCAGAGCAACCGCATGCCGCTTAATTTTGGATATTGTCGTCACTTTTTTGTTGCATACGTGGCAGAACGCACGTGTGAGTTGGTAGAAGTTGGTAGGATTTCCTGGCATGTGCTGATATAAAAGGACGTTTGCATTGCCCAAGGTAATAAATGCACTGTAGCAGGAGTGTGAAAAGTCGCTTTTGTCAGGCGCGTGGGCGATGACGCGCGCGTGGTAACCGTCAAAGTAATCGTTGCTCTACACGTGGCATCGCCTGATTTGTTCCTTTTTTGCACGACGCTTTGGCTACTGTCCGCATTTATTACGATGAGTATAAAAGGGGAAACCGTTTGGGGTTTCCCCTCACTTCTTCGGGAATTCAAAAAAATTCCGGTGATAGAACGTGAAACCTTTGTCTTCTCCGATCAATCCTTTGTTTTTCCAGGGAGGTGTTTTCGAAGTTCTTGCACCTATCTTCTATTTTCTTTCTTCTACATTGTGATGGCTGAACCATCTAATCCCCATTCCACTGTGGGTGAAAATCTTGAACCCTCGTCGCCGGTGGCGGCAGAGGAGGAGGAAGGTGATGCTCCCGGCGGCGGCTTGCCGGTTCTGAAATGGTCGAAAGCTTCATTTGATAATCTGATGACGGATGTCCAGATGCCACCGGAGTATGGTGCTCTCCACCCACAGGAGGGTGACACCGCCGCCGATGCTCCGGCAGGATACGTCACTATGTGGGCATATTTTTTCGGTGTCTGTAACTTCCGGTTACCGTTGACTGTGTTCGTTGCTGAGGTTTTGGAGTGGTATAAGCTCCATATTTCCCAACTGAGCCCTTTTGGGATGATTCGTTCGAAACTTTGAGTACACGTTTCGTGCTCTTGGTTTAGAGCCCACCGTCGGAGACTTCCTGCGGTTTTATCAGATGACAGTGTCACTGGGTTTCTTCTCTTTCCGTCAACGAGACGATAGCCCTAAGTTGATGGTTCCACCAAAGGGCATGACAAAATGGAAGACAAAGTTCTTCTACATCAAGGCTGCTGCGGTTACGGCCAGGTTATCTTTTTGGAATGTGACGGACACAATCATAACGGAGAACCTTAGTGTTCCTCGAGCAGATACAGTGGACTGGTTCCCGTGGCTGCGGATCATTGGGTGGAAAAAGCTGAGTAACTCGCAGCTGTGGGTGCTGCGGATGATGCTGGGGAGGATGAGCAAGAAAGCAAGGCCGGTTTTGCGGGAGAAGAGTGGTGGTAAGTATCTTTCTTCCTGTGCGGTTTTTTGCTTCCTTCTCTTTGTTACTGAGATTTTGTAAATGTACTATCAGAGGATGCTCCCCTTTGGAGGATGTTTGACCCGAGCTTTAAGGGTAAAGTTGAGGTGTTGGCTTGTGCGGATGGTGAGGAAGGGTTCATTTTCACCATTCGTGATAATTTCCGTTTGCCTGAGCGGGAGGCAATGCAGGCAGTGTTGTCGCAAGGCAAAGGTACAAATAGATATACTTTCTTTATTTGTTTCGTGAAGTTGGCCTTGCTGATTATTTGTTTGATGAATGAAACGCAAGTAATCTTGGGGCCCTAGGGGACCCTGATGCCACGGGCGTTCCCAAAAAGCACGTGGAGAAACATGGTGATAAAAAGTTTCGCAAACTGAGGAAACCGCATGAGCCGGTTGTTGTACCTCCTTTGGTACCGGAAGTGGCAGGTATATCTCGTGTTCGTTTACGCACATACACCGATTACGTGGTAGTGTCTGACACCCTTGAGGTTTTGGGTGTTCCAGGTGGTGGTGCGCCTGCGGGTGGATCCTCTGCGGGTTCAAAACCTGATGGTGATAAGAAGAGGAAAGGAGATGCTGCTGGTGCTGGTGGGCAGAAAGCTCCTAAATTGAGGAGGACCCGGACGATTTCCATCTCGCAGCCAAAACCTGCGGTTGTAACTGGTAAGTCGATCTTAAGTTTACAAGTGTTTATTTATTTTAACTTGTAACTTATAGATGATTTTTTCTTTATTGTAGAGCCGCGTGAGGAAAGTTTTTCTCTTTTTGACGTTCCTTCTTCTCCCTCGCGTGACGTGGCTACGGATGCGGGAGTCAATAAAGAGTTTAGAAGAAGCCATTCTATCGAAGTGGTGACTCTGCCATCTGCCCGTGCGGAGGATACCGGGAAGAAGGTCACTGGTCAAACGATTATGGATACGGTGGATTCATCTAACAATTTAATTGATCCGCGTGATGCTGATGTTGAGGGGGGTGAGAAACCGAAGTCCCCTGATGCCAAAAAGCCAGACTCCCCCATTGCCAAGGAGAAATCATCTGGTTCGACTGCCGCGGGTACGGGGGTTGAGGGTCAACCGTCCATTCAGCCTGGTGAGACTGAACTGGAGTTTTATTACCGCTCCTATGCGGAAAATTGGAGTGTGAATTATCATCATCCCCCTTGGACTGTTATGCAAGGGGATGATATTTCCAACGATCCCTTCGCTTGTCGGGACATTTTAAGTGGTTTGTGCACTCCCTTTGAGGTCCTTCGTGCTCGCGGTTTGCCTCGGGAGAACCGGATAAACCAACTCTCCTCCATGCTTGTTGGGAGTTCTATAATGGCAAATGCTATTATAGAAGACTACAAGGTTCTGGGACGCAAGGAGGAGGAAATTGTTCGGCTGCGCGCGGAGGGTGAGGCAACGGCAAGGGCTGCTCGGGAGGGTGCAGAGAAACCGGAAAAAGATAGGGCTGCTTTTGAGACGTTAAAGCAGACCGAAGCTTGGGCTGCAACTGCTGGCCTTAAACAGGTTCGTACTCTTGCCAAATTGCTTTCTGATGAGCGCAAGGGTTGGAAGGAAGCTTGTGCTCGAGAAAATGAAAAACTTTTCCGTATTCGTTAGGAGCTGACTAATCTCAAGGCGGCGAATGCTGCATTGATGAAGGAAAAGGCCGCAGCTGAAGCGGCTGCCAAGGAGGCCAAGGCGCTTGAAGAGGCGGATGCCGACTGCAATAATCTGAACAAAGCTGTTGAGGACCTCAAGGTTTGAACTTTGATTATACTTGAGTTTGTTACTTTGTTTCACAAGTATAACTGAGTGTTGTTCTATACTTGTGTATGTTCTGTTGTTGAAAGGCTGAAGTGCAGAACCGTGCGGCCATTCTTAAGGAGCTCACTGCCCGTGCGAATGAAGCTGAAGCGCGGGCAAGGGAAGCTGCAGAGGCCAGGGATAGTTTGACTATCTCTCCGGATCAGCTTAGGGAGGATCGTGATTGGATGCGTAATCACGGTATCGGGCATGTAAGTACCTGATGCCCTTCCCTTTTATAGTTTTGCCTTTGTTAACTTTGTTACTTGTATTCTGCAGATTGTTGGAACCATTCTTGACGCGCCTGAGAACGCGAGTGCTGTTAATGAGCTTAAGGAGCGTGCGCGGGAGGCGGGGTTCAGGCTGGTTACAACGAATGCCTTAATCATGTGAACCCTTTCTACAAGAGCAAATTTACTGATGAGAGATCTGGGTTCCATGGTGTAGATACTGAAGCTCTGTATGTCGCGGCTGTTAACACGTATAACAACTTGTCCATTTCCGCCATTGAAGATATTGAGAAATGCTTGGAGGCGGAAGATTATGTGGACCGCTTGCGGTTGTTGTATTATGATCCTGAGGAAGAGGAGATCGCTGGTGGCTCAAAGGGTGATGCGGGCACCAGTGGTACAAAATAATATTAGGTTGGTCTGCGTGCCCTTTTTTGACTTCCTCTTTGATATAAATTGTTTGAAAAACTTATGTAAATTTTCTTATGCACCGCATAGGTGTAGAAATTTTTTGGAATATAAAGTTCATGTTTTTATTTCTTGCGTTTGAACATATGGGAGTTAATGTTAGATAAGGCCAATGCTTAAGGCCTTACGTAACATTAAGTCTAAATTTTCCATTTGCATGTCTAGGTGATATGCAAGTATACGAATGACTCCGTTGGCTGTAAAGCGCGGTTGAGTCGTAGTCAATTTCCATCATGATCTCGTTTAGGGTTTAGGAATTGTATAGGTTTTGTAAAAACCGTATATGCGTATCCGGTCGGATAGGCATTGATGGTTTGCCTTTGCTGGCCTATTACAATATTTGTGTGTAGGGACCACTTTATGTGGGTATCGCGAATGAAGATTTTGCCAATCTGTTTTTGCAGATACCGCAAAGTGGAACACGCATTTGTAATAGAAAGGATAAACAATGTTGCATTGAATTGTTCATTTATTTATTGACAAATAGCCTGCGGACCAGTAGGTTACATAGAAAATGTAAACGTGGCTTACATGTAACAGCGTCGAAGTTGCTGTGCATTCCATGTTCTTGCGATAGGTTCGCCCTCTAACGTTTTTAGTTTATACGAGCCTTTGCCTAGGACCTCCTGTATGAGGTAGGGTCCTTCCCATTTGGGGGCAAGTTTCCCTGGGCGTTCTGCGTTAGAGGCCTCATTGTCGCGAAGGACATAGTCTCCTGGGTTGAAGGTACAAATGCGAACGTGTGCGTTGTAGTATTTCTCAAGTTTGGTATTGTACTTGGCCTCATTGATTGCTGAGTTTTCACGTCTTTCTTCTAGGAGGTCCAAGTCAAGCCTGTATTCTTTGCAGTTGTCAATTTTGTTGATTGCCAACATTTGAGGTGAAGGGAGACCTATCTCAGCGGGGATCACCGCCTCGGAGCTATAGACAAGGCTGAAAGGTGTCTCACCGTGACTTGTCTTCGGGCTAGTCCTATGAGCCCATAGGATACTGGGGAGTTCATCGACCCAGCCACGCCTGGCTGTTCCCAACCGCGCCTTTATGCCTTCGACTAAACTCTTATTGATACTCTCTACTTGGCCATTCCCTTGCGGATGTGCCACTGAGGAGAATATGTGTTCAATGTTCATTTCTTTTAGCCATTTTTGAAAATCTTCGGCAGCGAAGTTGGTGCCATTGTCGGTATCGATGCACATTGGTAGACCGAAACGACAGATGATGTGTTCCCAAACAAACTTCCTTGTTATCATAGCGGTGGTAGAGGCCAGCGGTTTTGCTTCTACCCATTTTGTGAAATAGTCGACAGCCACTATGAAAATTTTACTGCACCTGGTGCGTCTGGAAAAGGTCCCACTACATCGATTGCCCATTTTTGGAAAGGCCATGCAGTGGTGACGGGGATCAGATTGTTCTTGGGGTGCAAAGTTTTTGGAGCATGTCGCTGACAATTGAAACACTTGCGCAAGACTTTGACTGCATCCAGGTGCATGCCGGGCCAGTAGTACCCAGCGTACATGATTTTGGCCACTACTATGCGCGGGCCTCCGTGTATGCCACATATTCCTTCGTGTATCTCTCTGATCAGATACGTGGCATCTTGGGGGTCAACGCATCGTAGGAGTGGTCCCAAGTATGATTTGCGGTATAAAATACCGTCTCCCATCTGATAATGGCACACTTTGTATTGTAGTTTGCGAGCCTCTGCTTTACTCTCGGGAGTAACACCTGATTGCAAGTATGCAATAATTGGTGTCATCCAGGATGTTGTACCGTACTGGATGATGTTGACTTGGCACAGGGGTACTGAGGGGTTTTGCAAAATCTCAATACGTATCTCCTTTGCCAGGTGTTGGAAGCTGGTGGATGCGAGTTTTGAGAGTGCATCCACGGGTTTGTTTTCACTCCTGTTGATATGTCGGATATTGAAGGACGTGAACTTTGATTTCAGTTGCATGGCCTATTCAAGATAGAGGATCATGATATCCCCTTTTGCGGTATAGTCACCGCGCACTTGCCCTGCAACTAGTAATGAGTCGACGTTTGCTTCCAAGTGTTGGACGCCGAGCTTGATTGCTAAACGCAGCCCTGCCAATAGAGCCTCATACTCTGCCTCGTTGTTTGTGCTTTTGAAATCGAGGCGGATTGCATAGGTGAGTTCTTGACCATCAGGGCTGACGAGTCGCAGACCTAGACTTGCACCGTCCTTGTTGGATACACTATCTGTGTATAGTGCCTAGATATCTGATGAGGATGGCAGGGGTGTAGGGTTTTGTTTGTCTTTGCATTCTTGGATGCGATTTACCGGTACATCGGCAATAAAATCAGCTAGGACTTGGCCCTTGATTGCTGGACGCTGTTTGTAGATCAATGTATGTGCGCCCAGTTCAATAGCCCATTTTGCTAGTCTCCCAGAGATTTCGGGCTTGGAGAGGATCAGTCCGATCCTATAGTTGGTTAACACGGTGATGACGTGATTCGCAAAGTAACGTCGTAACCGTCTTGATGCGTGCACCAGTGCGAGTACCAACTTCTACATGATGGAGTATCTTGTCTCTGGGTCATTGAGCATTTTGCTGACATAGTAGATCGGTGTTTGAACTCCCTCTCGCTCCACTATGAGTACCGCGCCTACCGCCTGCGGCGGATAAGTACAAGATGAGTGGTTCTTTCTTGCGTAGAGCGGTTAGAGTTGGGAGTTGGATCAAACACTCTTTCATATCTCGGAAAGCGTTTTCAGCCTCTGCGGTCCATTGGAATTGTTCCTTCTTTAAGCAGTTCCGCAGAGTACTGATGAAAGGATAAGATTTAGTTGCGTGATTGGCTAAAAATCTGTTTGGCGCGGCTAGCCGGCCAGCTAGTCGTTGCATTTCCTTCATTATGGAAGGCGATGGCATGCGCTCGATCGCCTGAACCTTTTCCGGGTTTACCTTAAATCCATCTTTGGTGACGATGAAGCCAAGGAATTTGCCTTCTTCCATCCCAAACGAGCCTTTTCCTGGATTGAGCTTCATATTGACGCTACGTAGAGTTTGGAATGTTCTTTCGATATCGTTGAGCATGGTATCCTCTTCCATGCTCATGACGACTAGGTCGTCCATGTAGATTTTGACACTCTTGCTGATTTGATCACCAAAAGTGTCGTTTATCAACTTTTGATAAGTTGCGCCCGCGTTGCGCAACCCAAACAACATTTTTGTGTAACAGTAGTTCCCGGTAGGTGTGCGGAATGCTGTTTTATCTTCGTCCTCGATTGCCATCTGTACTTGGTGATAGACTTTATAACAATCGAGGAAACACTTCCATCGAAACGGGGCGAGGTTATCGACTTTTTCGTCGATCTCGGGAAGTGCGTAACAATCTTTGGGGCAGGCTTTGTTGAGATCTTTATAGTCGACGCACATACGCCAGCCCCCAGTTGGTTTCTCTACCAAGACCGAGTTGGACAACCAAGTCTGGTATTTGACTTCCCACAGGATACCTGCGGAGAGCAGTTCTTTGACCTGCTCATGCATCGCCTCATTCTTTGCGGATCCAAGGTGGCGTTGGCCTTGGATCACCGGCTTGATACCTGGCAGGGTATTCAAGAAATGTTGCGAAACTTCGCGTGGTACCCCCGTCATGTCGGCGGGTGTCCATGCGAAGATATCTTGATTTCTGAAGAGGAGTTTCTTCAGGCGCGCTCTGGTGTTGTTGGACAAGGCATGACCCAACGTGACCGTCTGTTCTGGGTACCTTGCGTTAAGTACCTACTTTTCCGGTTGGGTGTTGGGGGTGAGCCTCACCGTCTTTTTCGGACGCAGTTCGTCCGTAGACATAACCTCTCTCCGGGCATAGATTATCGCGACCCCGGTCTCGGTTGGGAAACCGATGGCAGAGTGGGGGACGGATTTAATCATGTTGAAATCGCCCTGTGACTCTCGCCCGAGAAGTACGTCGTATCGGGAGGTGTGGGGTAAGACCATGAAGTTTACCTCCTCCGTTCGCGTGTGCCTACCGTTCGTAAGGCGCATGGGGAAAGTGATTTGGCCCAGGGGAAAACGGTTTCCCCCGCGAATTCGGCCAAAGGGTAATCTACCGACTGCAACCAATCTTTATCTTCCTGATCAAACTGGTTGAAGCACTGCTCATATATAATGTCGGAAGTACTGCCCGGATCGATGAACAACCGCTCCGTGCAGTAATGAGCTTGGTAGCCTGTAATGACGACGGGGCGCCTGTCGCGCGGTCCTCATCGGACTTTTGGAAATACAACTTGTTCGTCTTTCCAGTCATTGTCCGGCCTTCTTGCCACCTTGCGCGGCTTTCCACGGCCTCCATTGATCATGTGGGTTGAGGCCACATACATGGTCTTTTTGCCTGTGGAGGTGCCCTTGTTGTGGGGGGTGATGCGCTTGGTTTGCTTTTGCGTGGCTGTCAACAAGTGTTGCAGCTTCCCCTCCTTCAGGGCTCGTTCAATCTCCAATCGGAGACTAATGCAGTTGTTGGTTGTGTGGCCCGTGTCCTTGTGATACTCACAGTAAAGAGTGAGATCTTGGTTCTTTTTGGACTTCATCGGTTGGTCCGGTCATAAGAATTGTGCGTCCGTGAGGAGGACGTCTCTTGGCGACTGGTTGATCTCGGTCCAATTACGGTCCAAAGATTCCTTCTTGGATGCCCGGTTGTCGCGTTGGGCATTTATCGTTGCCCTTGCGTCGGGCTGGTGACTGCGTGGGACATACGGTTTGGAATCGTTGCCGCGATTCCACGTGTCCTGGTTGCGCTTGTTGTTGCGCTTGGTGTCTTGGTGGGAGGATTGACTTCCGCCTGGGGCTGTGCCTTGACAGTGTGCGGTTTGAGAGACCGATGCGTTTGGGCGTACGTCTTGACCGCGGCCATGACGTCGTCCCATCTTTCTGGCAAGCCCTCTTTGCCTGAGATGGTCATGACCATTTCATCATCTTTGACGGCACTGATGAAATGGTTGCGTGCCATTTGATCTGCTATCCTGCCGATCTCGAGGCACTCTTTGTTGTAGCGGATGACAAACGACTCCAGGCTTTCGTTGTCTCCGCGCCAGATGTTCATGACGTCTATAGAATCACGCTTGTGACGTCGCTGTTGGCTGAAATGTGCAAGAAATTTTGCTTGCAGCTGTTCAAATGAAGCCAATGATCCAACTGGCAAAGAATCGAACCAGGACCTTGCCAATCCAGTAAGGGTCTGGGTGAAAAAATGGCACCATGTTGCCTCGTCCCACTTGCCCATGCACCCAGCGCCGGTAAAAATGTTCATGTGGTCGTCCGGATTGGACGAACCATTGTATTTCCCCATCGTAAGTAGGAGTTTAGTCGTTGTGACTTCGGCGTGGGCGATCTCCGGTATAAATTTGGAGTTTTCGGCAGCGGATCTTGGCATGTAGGGCTGGGTTTGGTTGCGCTTAGCAGCGCGGAGGTATGTAGTACGGTTCAGTGGGAGGAACGTAATTGTATTCCCCCGATCGGCTGTTGGCCGAATGGGATTCCCCGTAATATGTATGGTCGTCCTGGTCAGTACGATCATACCCCTCGTTATGGAGTTGTGGTCCCAGGCGGCTGTGGATGCCGGAGCCGCGGTGTGCTGTAGATTGCCGTCTAGTTTCGCCATGAGGGCCTAGGCGGCTATGTATTGGGCCCCTGCGGTGGGACCCATAAGTGGAATCGTCCTCCTCCAGCGTGCGGACGCTGGAATAGGAGGACCCGCGGTCTTCCTGCCTGCTTCGAGAGGCTGGGTGTGTGGGGACCCTGCCCTCGTATTGCAAGATATGAGCCGCAGGTGTATGCAGTGCGGGGGTGGGACCTCCGGGAATTTACGCTTCAGCGCAAGCTTTATTGTATGCTGCGGCCAGCATAGTGTGTTGTTGGTTATACCAGGCATGAAGGTCCATGCCTGGAGGTATCACAGAAGTATACTGTGAAAAATCTGGTGTGAACATGGGGGGAGCGCCCCCTTGTGCAGATGTGCCGATGTGGCCAACGGTTTGGGCTGGAGGGATAATCCCCGCAGGCCCTGGGTTTGCGGGGCTTTGATTTTCCTCGGTAGCATTGTTTTGATGATCAGACATGATCTCAAGAAAGAAAGAGACGTGAAAAAAATGTTAAGAGTAGCGGTGGGCGCCAATGATGAAACAACAGTTAACCAAGGGAGGTTAATTCACTGGTCTCGTCAAGTAGGGTTAATCCCTTCTTTCCGAGGATCACTGACTGGATCGTCCGCTGGTTGATCTCCTGCACAAGGAAATAAATCGTGACTCGTAACAAGGAGGATGGGGTAGGGGGTGCTCCTTGTTACCACTCTCCGGCGTGAGAATCAGTAATTTGCTTATGAAGCAAAGTGTGTGATTCTAGTAGTAGTGAGAGAGTTGAGAAGAGATAACTCAAACCTGGTTCGGGATGGGTATTTATAGCCGAGGAGTGAAGGAGAGTAATTGAGTGGCCAGACTCACATCGTACAGCCTATTGCAGGCGTGTCAGGCTTGTCGGTTACAGTGGTGATGCCACGTCCTACCGTGGTGTCAGTCTGTTGTTTACATGTGGGCTGACAGGCAACTGTCGTTGGTGCCACTTGCTCTGTGGTGTCAGTCCCACTTGCCTTGTGGGTAGGATGCGGTGCCATGCCACATCGCTGCTCGCGGTAACTGCTGTTGTCTCCGCGTTCTTACTCTGGTCGAGACATATGCGGGATGCGGTGCCAGGCCGCATCGCCGCTTGTGGTGACTGTTGCAATTGTCCAGATCCCTTATCGTAACGAAAATGATCGTAGGATGTGGTGCCAAGCCGCATCGCTACGTGCAACACCCATCTTCATACACTAGGTAAGTCTTGTCCTTATCCCTTGACCGATTGGATTCGACCGCTGTGTTCGCGCGTGCCCACACGGGCACATATAAGTTCTTGCCGGTGAGGGTTAATAATAAGGGTAATGGTCACTCGCGGCCAGGCTGGTGCGAGATCTGGGACCATACCCCTTCAGTTACCATCCACCAATTCTTTCAATTGGCCAACTATTCTTTCTTTCTTCAAGTTTTCCTCTTTTATTGCTTCAACTTGAGATTTTCGAATTTGTTCAAGTAGACCCGATGTCACTATTAGTTGCATCGATCATACTCATATTGGCGTATAGTCTACCTTTCGGCTCAACGCGTCAGCCACCACATTAGCTTTCTCGGGATGGTAATGTATCTCACAATCGAAATCTTTGATTGTTTCCAACCATCGCCTCTGCCTCATATTCAATTCCTTCTGGTCGAATAAATATTTCAAAATTTTATGGTCGGTAAAGATAGTGCATTTTACCCCATATAAATAATGCCTCCATATCTTTAAGGCAAATACCACCTCCGCCTATTCGAGATCGTGTGTAGGGTATTTCTTTTCATGAGTCTTCAGTTGTCTCGAGGCATAGGCTATAACCTTGCCTCGTTGCATCAAAACGCATCCGAGCCCCGAATGTGACGCATCCGAGTAACCTACCATATCATCAACTCCGTCCAGCAATGTCAATACCAAAGCATGGGTCAATTTTTCTTGAAGCGTTTGGAACGCTTTTTCTTGATCATCGCCCCATATAAACTTTTCATCTTTACGAGTTAATTTGGTCAACGGCGCAGCAATCTTGGAGAAATCTTGTATGAATCTCCTATAATATCCCGTATGCCCCAAAAAGCTTCTGATTTCCGAAGGATTCTTCGGTGGATTCCATCTCGGCACTGCTTCTATTTTTGACGGGTCTACTAACACCCTGTTCACACTAATAATGTGCCCGAGAAATTGCACTCCTCGTAACCAGAAAGCACATTTCGAGAATTTTGCATATAATTTCTCTCTTCTGAGCATCTCCAACACTTCACGTAAATGGCTTGCATGTTCTGCTTCATTCTTTGAATACACTAAGATGTTGTCGATGAACACTATCACCGACTTATCCAACATCGGTTTGCAAACCCGGTTCATGAGGTCCATGAAAGGCGCGGGTACATTGGTTAACCCGAAGGACATCACAAGGAATTTGTAATGCCTGTACTGTGTACGAAAGGCCGCCTTTGGTACATCCTCCTCCTTGACCTTTAACTGATGATAACCCGATCTAAGGTCAATCTTGGAGAACTAACTCGCGCCTTGTAGCTGGTCAAATAAATCATCAATTCTTGGGAGTGGGCATCGATTTTTCACCGTGAGTTTATTTAACTCCTGGTAATCGATACACATTCGCATGCTCCTGTCTTTCTTTTTCACGAATAGCACCGGTGCACCCCACGGAGACACACTCGGCCTAATAAACCCCTTGTCGAGCAGGTCTTGAATCTGAGACATTAATTCTTGTTGCTCCGATGGCGCGAGCCTATACGGCGCCTTGGCTACAGGTTTCGCACCCGGAATCAATTCAATTCCGAATTCTACCTCCCGTCCAGGCGGTATTCCCGATAAATCTTCCCGAAACGCATCTACATACTCACGTACCACCAGTACGTCTTCAATCTTCGGCAATCTCTCCTTGGGTTCGTTTGCGTAAATCATGAATGCTCTACATCCGCGCCTCATAAGTTTGTGAGCCTTTAACATTGAGCATATAATGGGATTGCCCCCTTTCTCGCCATAGATGGTAACGTGTTTTCCACTTGGAGACGTTAGTTTTATCTCCTTGCGGAAACACACGACCTTCGCATGATGTCGGGATAACTAATCCATCCCGACCACTACTTGGAATTCTCCTATTGACATCGGGATCAAGTCTATTAAGTATTCTTCACCATCGATACTTATCTTACAATCTTGACACACGTCACACACGATAAAACTTTTGTTATCACCTATTTCTACTTCTAGAGGCATAGGTAATTTTGTCAATACAAATGAAGGATGTCGAATAAGTCCATGTGAAATAAAGGATTTATTCACCCGTATCAAATAACACATGTGCCGGAATTGAATTTATGGCAAATATACCTAAGACCACATCGGGTTCCATCTTTGTTTCAGCCGCGGTTAGCTGGAAGGATCTGGCTTTTGCCTTTGGAGTTTCTGCTTGCGAATCCTTGCCATCCTTCTTTCCGACCAATTCCGGGTATTCTGATTTCTTATGACCCGACTGGTAGCATTTATAACAAACCAAAACTTTTCCCGGGCATAATGTAGCCGTATGCCCTGTCTTCCCGCATATAGGACACAGCTTATCTTTGAATCGACACTCGCCTCTGTGCCCTTTCCCGCATACCTTTCAACTCGGTGACCCACCTTTCGCATCTTGTTTCTTAGACGACTCTGTTGTTCGCGCCTTCTTCGTAGGGCTTGGATTAACAACCTGTGCCCTCCGTTCACCTCGCTCGATTTGATTTTTCAGCTCTATCTCCCTTTGTCGAGCAGTGTTTATGATTTCAGTGAGAGTTTCGTATTTCGAGGGAGTCATAAACTCCCGATATTCGGCACTCAGCATATTTTAGTAATAATATACTTTCTGCTCTTCGGACGTCACCAACTCGTCACAAAATCTCAATTTGTCGAGAAAGATACCCGTAATCTTATCAATAGATTCACCCTTTTGCCTTAGCTGAATAAATTCCTCCTTGATTCGGTTGATGACTGCCTTGGGACTGTGGTGTTTAAGGAATGGTACCTTAAACTCGTCCCATGTCATTGCCCTCGCCGCTTCACTTCCAATCTCCTTTTTCTTGTTATCCCACCAATCTTTTGCTTGGCCTCTCAGCTGACCCGTACCATAAGCTACGAAGTCATTTGTGTCGCAGTGGGTTCTCTCAAACACCCCCTTGATATCACTTGGCCATCGTTGGCATATTATTGGGTCCACCTCTCCATTATAAAGTGGTGGTTTACATGCCATGAATTCTTTATATGAGCAACCCTTCCGCTCTCCAAAATTTTCCTTTGCTACGTTGGTACTATCTTCCAACTTCTTGATCCGCTCTTCGACTACCGGAAGTATCGTATTTTGGATCTTATCAATAAAACCTGATAGGCTATTCTCGATTGCCTTTCCTACCTCCTCGGCAATCACTTCTTTCATTTGCTCGGTGACTATCGGCACCGCATCATTTTTACCTTTTTCCGTCATCTTGAAACTGAAATGTTTATACCAATTGTTAAACATTTCATTTATAACATATACCTTATTCACCTTGGTTTAGTCAAGTTCACACTTGCTTTAACCATTCTCCTTTAGTGCACTTTTCGGGTTCGAGTGTGTTAATACACTCTTCCCGTGCACATCAATTCATATTTATTTTCTACATTTAATAAAATCTACTAAAGTAACTAATTCTTACCGGATGTTGATCAAGCTTGAACCGAACACACTTTGTTAACAACCTTGAGCTCTGATTACCAACTTGTAAGATCCGTCACATAATTAAAGATTTAAAACCAAAACACGCATCTTTTAAAAGATAAATGGGTAATTTTCAAAACTTAGTTGATAAACTAAGGTGTACATAGTTATAGCGTTCTAACATAACCAACTAACTAGTTTAAAACATTCAACATTAAGTAGTGTTTACATAACAAACATTGTCTAAAAACAAGATTAGATTAGCGCGGAAGCTTCAAAACTTTGTGTTCGGTTCTTGTTTTCTTGCTTGATCGGCATCCGGAATGAGACGAACATCACCTAAGGTCAAAACCACATGAATTATTAGTTTTGACAACAATATAATATGCATAAACAAGTCCGGGTATCATACGGATAACAAAAAAATAAAAATCTCGAAATTTGGTCTGTCGCGCCACGCAGAGACTTTAGTCAATCCTTCGCGGGCCGCGAGCGGTCCCGCGTGTCGCGCCCGCACCTTAGCACCCTAGCGCGTGTCGCGGGGGAACATGTTTTCCAGCAGGTCCAGTTTCTGGACCTGCATATCTGCCCAGCTCCAAAAATTCTAGAAATTCAAACTTTAAAAGCTCATAACTTTTTACCTACATCTCCGTTTTAGTTGATTCTTTTTCCTATGCGTCCGTAATAAAATTACCGATCTAACCATTTAAATTTCACATAATGAAACCCGGTTTATGAACGAATGGTTGACAAGTCCTTGTTTCGATTATTCGACTCATTAGCTATGTGTGCATATTTTTCATCATTCAATTTCCTTGGCATACTAGACTTAATTACCCATTTCCCGGGATTATAAATCTTGGTGTATCCGCACCATTACATGGTTTTACACTCACATTAGAATTTCATGCTCGTTTTCTCATAATTCAAGCATGCCGCTTTATGCAAGTTCATAAACTTAACTAAGTATATCAAATCCATTGGCGTATTGCTTTCTAACACTAGCATATTATGAGACTTTCAAGTCTCTACACACATCGTCGTTTGAGAAACCATAGTTTTGACACGTTTGATTGTCAAGTGAAAACCTTTACTTTGATGACTTCCAAAATTCATTCAGATTAACCCGTTTGATCTATCGAGTGAACTTCGTCACTTCAATGATACATCAAACGTTCTTATTACACTACAACATTATTTACAAAACAATCTAAGCATTCCTTGTAACTAATTAACGGAACTAATAGTTACGTACCTTTAATGCACTCCTTTCAAACGCGTGTCTCCACCGGCTTGTCCACTTGACGATCCGGATTCCTTGCCTATAGAGTTCAACCAAATATTGTTTAGAACTTTTTTTTTAACATTCCACGCATAATTCGCCTAAATATGCAAGTATGCGTTTTTCAATCAGATTTTCAATATTAGGCTCTCTTTTAGGCATTTCTACGAACACCTAAAGGGCATAATTTATGGAAATTTAGAATTAAGCTCATGACTAACTATGTAGCCAAAATAAATCATATATTAAGCATGTCCATGTCAAATTTTCACATCACATTCTGAAATCACTTTATAAAACTCAAATTACACTAGAATAACAATCATAATCCTAGTGTTTAACATGTTTCTACAAAACCCATTTAACACCTTTAAGGGTTTATCCCTAGACACTATTTCATCCAAGCAACCATCCTATTTCATCCAAGCAACCATCATGCATCAGTAATTTCGAATTTCAAGTATTCATTCAGAATTTTAGTTGTAATCATTCAATGAAATTTCATATACCTTATGATCCCTTTACTAAGGAGATCACCAATCTATGCTCGGATTTCGTTTTGGAACTGATTTGAGCCTTCAATTTGTGAAATTTGTGTGAGTTAGGGTTTGATGGGGAATTCCTTGGTCGCTCCTGTGCTCTAATCAAACCAGACACACACTTAGGTGTGTGTTTGGTGTTTTATTTTGTTTTTAATAATTCAAGTTTCAAACTTAACAACTTTGGTCCCCCATCTATTATCAGGTTTTTATCTTATTTGTTTTAATCAAGTTTCTTTGTTATAACAAGACTCATGACTAACTGGGTTATTTATTCCTAGTTAGTTTATTCTCGTTTATTTTATACTTTATAATTCTAATATAAAGTTTTATAATTTCGGGGTGTTACAACACTCCTCGCTGCAAGCTCCTGAGCAATCACTGAGTACCTGCAAAGCATGTAGTAGGGTGTCAACATAAAGTTGGCGAGTTCAAGAGTTGTCCAGTTTTAGTTCCAAAAATGTCAGTTGTTCGATAGTGTATTTATAATCACGCCATGGGGAGCTACCTCATCTGTAAGCTCACTAAACTGTATGATACCGAATACTGATGACTGTCAAGTTGTTGTGCCCCAAGTCAGTGTCTATCATCATTGAGCAAGTTGCAAGGCATAGTAGTTCACGCCCGATCCCCTGGTCACGGTGTGAGGTTTGTTAAACCTAATAACGCTATCAACTAATATCTCATTCGCCCCCGATGATTAATCGGTATTGTAAGTGGGAACTTAATGATAGAGTTTCGTTTAGTTTGCTAAGTCATGATTTATAAATAGTATTTAATTGTATTCCCCCCGAGAATAGTCGTTTAAAAGTATCCTTCCCAAGGATAGTAGTTCGTCCATGTCCCCCCGGGACACATGCTTTTAGTGTGTGTGAACTCACCTTGGTTTGCTCGGCAGATAGTTTACTTGTTTTAAAGTTTGGTCAACCACGTCCTATTATGGTTACCGAGTTTGAATTAGATTCGTATCACCTTTTGTCACAGGTATCAAGTATCACAGTATCACATAACCATCACGTATCATACGGCCACATACATGTATATATATCAAGCCTAATAGATAAAAAGTATACATACAGCCTAATATCATTACACATTAGTGTGCGGTCTAAAACAGAGCGCACGGTCCAGTATCAAAGCCCACTAATGAGTGTGCGATACAATTGGTATACGAGTATGTGTGAGGCCCAATAGAACATTTGTCCAGTAATCAGAATGTACGGCCCAATGGAACATCTGTTCATTAGCGGAGTGTGCGGCCCACCTTTGGTCAACCCACATAGAGTGTGCGGCCTGTCCAAGGTGTGCGGTCATGCTATGTTGTGTGGTACATTGTGCATCATTCAGTTGTACAGCCGGAATATACGAAATGTCTGGTGTGCGACTGTGCCTTAATCCTTTGTATGTTGTGCATTCACAGCTTGTATCCTAGAGTGTACGGCCTTTGTGGTGTGCGACTATGCATAATGGAAGTGTACGAGATGCATCATGAGTGGTACTTGCCACGTGTGCGGTACACCTCGCACACATGGGTGTACGATGTGCTTTGCGGGGTTGTACCTCATGCTGTTGGTGTTGTAGTTACTTAAATTGTATGGTAATAACAGAATTCATTTATGACTATCAATTCACAATACATCAAAGTGCACAGATTCAAACACAATCATCATATTTATCAACATTTCTTCCATTTATCATTCTGACCTATCAATGGTGTCATCGCAACCCACCTTCTAAACAATCATCATCAATATCACTATTTATTTCTCTTTGCCTAGTCAGATTCGTGCATACAATGAAGATGAAGAATATAAATCATGGATGAATCTACTATTCTATCCACAAAGCAACCATTTTCGTTGTGTACAAGGCATACATGGCAACATTTACCCACAATCATCATGCTTTTCATTATTCCACACTTATGAACATCAAAACTATTAATTCATCTTTTATTCATACTACACATCAAGATCTAAGCTTTGTACTACTTATATTTCATACGGATCCTTAATCACATCGAAACATCTATCAAGCATGACCATTTAAGCAGAAGCAAACAAGATCACTAGCATTATTCCTAACAATCAAACACTATTCACAACTAACCTGTAATGATGAATCTGAGGTGTGCGAGAGTGAGAATCAGTGAAGGAGAAGAGCTTTCCAAGGATAATAAAAGCTGATTAACTTCAAAGTGTAAGGCTGCCGTCAAAAATTCAAAGGAGAAGGAGAAGGATGTGTGTGTTTTTAGGGTTTTTAGAGAGAGAGAAGGAATGTTTCTTGGGATTGCTGCTGTCAAAATGTTTGGGAAACATTCCCTAAAGGTGGCAGCATGTGTTTATATAGTCAGGGGAAAAGATACCGCACACATGGATTGTGTGCGGTCCACCCCACTGTGCGGCACGGCTAGGGTTTCTTGTGGGCTTTTTGACTTAGGCCAGAACTATTGAAGTGTGCAGCGAGCCAAACCAAAGGAGGTGTATGATGTAGCCATGTAGGATGATGTACGTGATGGAGGTGAGTGTGCGGCTGAACACGTTTGTCGCATACACCAAGTTTTAGAGGGTTTGGTTGGATTTATTTGTTATTCATAATTACTTTTAACACTCACAATCATCCTTATACGTGTACACTTATTAATCACATAATTATTTAATAAATCTCATTTTTTTAAATCCACATATTCATAATTATAACATGAAATCGTGTTGGAAAACCAGAAGTGTCACAACACCTGTCAGTCTGCCATGTCTTTTACTTATTCAATACGCATCGTATAGGCCTATACGATCGTATTGAATTGGAAAACTGTGCGGATAGACAGGGCCGGTGTGCCAATAGAATTTCCGATTTGAAAAAGGCTTTAAAGCTCGAATTGTATATGTCGAAATTGAAATTTGAAAAATACGAAAAAGAAAAGAATAAGGTTGACAAGAAAGCTGCTGGTGGAAAGTTTACCAGAGACGGCGACTGGTTGACCTTTTTTTCACCGTTTGCTTGCCCTGGTGAAAGCTCGGTTAAACGACATCGGACGTCGGCTGGAGTTTGGATTTCTGGTGAGCTGCGGCGAGAGAATAGAGAAGGAACTGAGTGAAAATTCATTCGTGTAGCGAGTTGGGGTGGGTTCAAAAGACATGTATTTATACCAATTGGAGTCGGTATAAGGGACAGAAGCGTAAGGGTATTCGCAGAGGTTTTTGGGTTAACAGATAAGCAACGAAATCCACATATTTTGAGATAAATCTATGTTAAAGGGTTTTTAGGATGGAGATAAAAATTAAAACAAGAAAAACAGTTCGAATTCGCGTAGAAAAAGGATTCCGTTTCGCCAGAAATCTGGCCGGAAAGTTCGGACGGAACTTTTGTTATGGTGATGTTATTTTCTTTTTTAATGATTTGATAATTTTGCACAATGGTCCTTATAGTTTGAGGGTTATTTAAAACATCTTTTATACTTGTTCTACCTCTTAGATAACTTTCTAAAATGACAAATTTGACCCCTTTTTTTAGCAAGACTTAAAACCTTAAATTTAGAAGATTTTATAAAACTTTCATAAATTTTTTTTTCTATTTAAATGTTTTATATATATTTTTTTTAAAATTATTAGTTTATTTAACACATTTTTTTGTAAATGAAATGTGAAAATAATTCGAAGCGTTTATAAATATGTTTGAAAAAAATACGGAATGTTACATTCTCTCATACTTTAGAAAATATCGTCCCGAAATTTAAACTGGGTAGACTGTTGGATATGATTGGAATTATTTAGAAATGTTGAAATGTAAAGGTTTCAATTTATGTGATTTTGTTTAGAGGAGTACATAAGATTTGGGTAATATAATAGACTTTTCAAAACAGATTTAAGTAACAACGAGTTTGAGTTTACACTTCAAAGTTAAGTATTAATGGAAATAGAAAATTGAGTTGTTCGAGAAAGGTTGATGAGGCACAATTTGAAGTTGGAATAGTGACGAGTTCTTGATAAAAAGATATTACAAGATAAACGAATCCTACTAACATTGGTCAAAGTCTAAATAACACAGACTTCACGTGACAAGAAAACGCTACATATGACAAGATGAGAGGGACACTTATATATAGGAAGTACCCATGGCGTATCCACCATGTCCTTATCATATCGCATATGCTTTGTTATTCCTATCACGATAGGTCATATGCTATGGCACATGACAGAACTTACTATAATTTCCATGCACCAAATTTTATAATTACGTGTGCACCCCTAATTACTCGATTCGTTGCATAGTTCGTATAGTTCATCATGTTGTGAGCGGGTCAAAAGGACACAAAAACTTCTAGATTATAGATGTGCTTTCACAGATTTCATAAATAACTAAGTCTCGTAGGGTTCTAAGTTTATACACAAACAGGTTTATAGTAAATTAAGTAAATAAACAAGCAAGTTTTCGTAGAAAATTAAATTCATGGACCATAGACAAATAAGGTATCATAGATATGAATACAGATAAATATTTCATGGACAAGTAAACAAATCACGTTTCATAGATAACAAGTTTATAAGAGAAATACCCAGTTGTTTTATTGATTAAATGAAAGTACTAATATGAAGGAAAGTAAACTGAATGAATAAAACAAGGATGAAGTAAACAAGAGGTCACTATTGGTTCCCCACATTGCCGATGGCTTGGGCTTCGTTAGCGTTGATGTTGACAGCACGTCCACAACACCTTAGTTTCCATTTGAGAGTCTTGGGAATTGATTTTGATAATGGTTTGGATCACCACACTCATAACATGCACTAACATAGGTTATAGCAGGTTGGACAAGAGCAGGAGGCTGGACAGGAACGGGAGGTTGAACAAAAGTAGGGGGTTGATTGGCATTGGGTCTTGGAGTTGACCGGCAAAAGTTGGCCAAATTTCTGTACCTGCCATAGTTAGTGCATAGGCGACATGGCACTACGGTGGGATGATGGAACCTAAGAATAAGGGTTGGTTTCCCACATATGGCCTTCTAGTGGGAGCTTGGGCTGCTTGAGCTATTTGGGCTACAGGTGCTGGTTGGGTTATGGGAACTACTTGGGTTATAGGAGTGGCTGAAGCATCATAGTTTTGATTAGCCTTGCGTTTTTTATTGTTACGAGAGGTTACAGCCTTAGCATTTTGGGTTGTCAAGGTAGTAGCTTTCTCCTCTTGATCTTCCTTCCTAAATCACACTTTTTGTTTTTACATGATTGTCAGTTAAAATAGCGGCTAGATGAACAACTTCTTCAAAAATGGCGGGTCTGCTTCCCAATACATTGCCTTGAATCTCGAGAGGCAAACCGCCAGCGTACTTTTCGATTGTTCTA
>JARYGA010053444.1:0-35637 GCA_030545235.1 Helianthus tuberosus
TCGGATTATGTTACGAGTTTGTAGTTAAACGTATTTATTATGCTTAATAAGTTTCCTCTTTGTAAAACGATAAATATGTATAGAAAAATTAATTTTTTGTTGCAATCGGGAAACCGTTTAATAAGTTTTATAAATTTTAAAATAGTATTGTATATATCGGATTATGTTACGAGTTTCTAGTTAAACGTATTTATAATGTTTAGTAAGTTTCCACTATGTAAAACGATAAATATGTGAGATATGATTATGATAAACTACGACAACAATTATTAAACAAACAACTTAACATCTAAACATAAGATTAATATTTATAATGTTTTACATCTAAAAAAAAGATAAACTTTTACAAAGTTTCAAACGTAAAATAACAAAAAAAATTAATAATACAATAAGCAGCTACGGCGGTGGTGGTGGTGCAGCGCCAGCTCGTGGAGGTAGGGGCACGGCAGAATGCATAGCCACAATCGCCTCGACCATCCACTGTACATCCCCTCTGACTGCAGCTAAATCCCCTCTGACTGCAGCTACAGCCGACTCGACCTGAACGAGTCTCTCCTCCACCCCCGGTGGAGGCATCACACGCTGTCTCACGCTGCGTCGAACGTACGGGCGATCACCCCGTAACTCCTCCTCAACTACCTGTGATCGATCGGCAGTATGAGCGACCCCCTCTCCGTCGCCTCCCTCTCCCACGCCCTCGCCCTCGCCTCCCTCTCCCTCGTCTCCCTCCTCATCACCACCCTCTCCACGGGGTCCCTCACCCACACCACAAGCCCAAACCAGCTGCCCTCCCTCGACCTCGCGAGCCAAACCCATCGATAGGGTTGTGTCCCTCCCAACCCTGTCAAGCTGGCGTGTCTGCGTCATATCACTTGCCACCTGCGGGGACAGGAGGCGCAAGTAACCCTTCGCCAGACGGGTGACGAAGGCCCCACAGCTGATGTGGGAAGAGGGTCGCTTAAAAGCGTACTCGGCGAGATATGCGGCCAACTTGTACGCCAAGTTGGCCCTCCCGCCGGTAAGTAAGTCGTGCAAGAAGAATAGGTCACTTTGGGTGACCCATTCCCTGCTATCATGACGACCGGCGATCGTCACGGCGATACACCGATGTAGGTATCGGTGTAACGGGTCGTAAAGATCAGTCGCCCGTGCCTTCGGGGATCGCTGATTCGGTTTCGCGAACTCCCCGAACCCAATACTGCGCCAATACGGCCACAACACGTCAGTGGACCTTGAGTCCTCCTGTGAGTACAGACCCAAGGCAACAGCGAACTGAGGAAGTGTCATCCTCTGAGTCTTGCCGTAAATAGTAAAAGTTACGGCGCCTGTCGTCAAAAAATGCTGAAAACCCCCACCCCGGGTGTCCGTAAATGTAAAGGTAGATAAAAACTCTAAAGTAATCTCCCTGTGGGCCCGCTCTGCGGCGGCATCAAATAAGCGGTCCCACGGGGAGTTAGCTGGCATGAGCTCCTGGACCCGACCGATCGCTCCAATATCTGTCAAAAACTGAAAATCTATGGTCCGAGGCGCATCCAGCAGCATCTCCCGTAATTTGCCCAAAACCCTATAGGCAACCGTACCTCGGGGGATATCTCTAACAAACTGCCCCGTCTCAGTAAAATCGGGCACAACCTCCTCCTCATGTCCACGTCCACGTCCCCGTCCGCGTCCACGTCCACGGTCCCGACCCTGACCTCGACCTCTACGGGCCGCACCAGCTGCTGATGACTCAGCCATATCGTCTGTAACAAATATCAATTACAACTTAGCAATCACTATACGATTATCGTTAACGTATTATACGAATATTGTTCTTGTATACGAACGTATTGTACATATGATATACGCTCGTACAATGTTTGAAGATTCAACAAGGATACGACCGTATACATTATATACGAGCGTATAATGTTTGAATATTCAAACGTTATACGACCGTATATAAATATACGAGCATATAATGTTTGAATATTCAAACATTATACGAGCGTATATAATGTATACGATCGTATAACCTTTGATTATTCAAGTGTATACGGTCGTATAAATTTTATACGATCGTATATTTTTTGAATATTCAAACATTATACGATCGTATACAATTTATACGACCGTATACACATAATAATCATTTACAATTTCCTGTTTCAATTTTTTTTTCAAATTGAATTATACAATCGTAATCGTTACGCCTATCTACGCTTTACTATACAAGACCATAATCTAACATGTTACGGAATTTAAAAGTTCACTATACGAAAACGTACCGTATAGGAAGAACGAGAAGAAAACGCCAAAAACGCCGAAGAACGCTGTCCACGAACGAACCGAGAGAATTTTTGGTGGAATGTTGAGGCCGTGTGGTGGAAATGAGGTCGTATAAAACTTATACGATCTTTTTGATTTGTATACAGGCCGTATAAAAGTATACGACCCGTATACAGTGATTTAATTTATTTTAATTCTGTCGTATACTTAATATACGATCACAGTATACGAGGCGTATATGTTTATACGGCCCGTATACAATTCAGTTTTTTTCATTTTTTTTCAATTACTATATGCGGAACTGACGAAAATACGGTCGTTATGCGTTAACGTTGATTCGTTTAAACATTTTTTCAAATTCAATTTCAACAAGTTGCCAAAACATTTATATAACGTGTATGTTTATCATTACAAATTGTCAAAACATGCAAATTGATTCGTTTAAACGTTTTTTCAAGTTCAATCTCAAAAAGTTGCCAAAACATTTATATAACGTGTATGTTGATCATTACAAATTGTCAAAACATGCAAATAACATTTTATATTCATAGGGCACCTAAATCTATGTAATCCCGGTCCTATATTCATCAACGATCGTATTATATTGGTCAATACGTTCCTTGTAATAGTGATACCAACTTTCTGCTGGCGTATTCCGTGTCGGTTGTCGCCAGTATCCTGATGGGGTTGGCATTGGATATTCCCCTTCTAATCTGACGTGAATAAAATGGTTCCTGTGTACATGTACAAGCGCGACTGTTCGATGCGGAATACTTTCTTCGGCTGTTCTGAACATGGGAAAAAATGAAGCACAACCAAGGTCACTTAATAAGAGACAAATGACATTCCACCGGTTTGCTATCAGAAGCCCCGTGAATGGCATTTGTAGCCACTTATGTTGAGGTGCTCCGTCTATATGGTCTTTTGACCAAACTAATGATTCCAGAACTTGTTGATACTGAACTTCATTTATGTTTTTCCAAAATTCGTGGAACCGGTTGCACTCATCATGAAGTTGCTCCCGTATGAACGGCCACTGCCACTCTTTAAGCGATAAGCCGACTGCTATAGATCGAAACCCACAATTACCATCACCCTGCACATTTTGTATGTGACTGAGGTGTGGATAGAAGCACGGTGGAATGAAATTTTTGAAGTGCGTGAACATATTAACTTGTCCGACAGGCAGCAAAGGTAAGTCTGGTGGCTCTTCCTTTGATTTTGCGACCTTATTTTTCGTTTTCGAATTCTTAGAGCCTTTCGCAATCTCGCCGAAGAACATAGGTGTTTCAGTACAATAACTTTGTGACCCGACAAACGAGCTGTGCCTGGTAGGTTCGATATTTGACTCTTGTGTGCCAAACTCATCTTGTGTGCGAAACCCATCTTGTGAATCACTATACTGGTCCTGCGTTGTAAAAAAGCTGTGTCTTGAAGGCTCCGTAAACGAATCATCCTTCCTTTGTTGCTGAGCTTTTAAAGTTGGACGACCCCGTGTGTTTTTTTTGCACAACTGGTTGTTTAAGCTTCGTCTTATTGAGTTGTACCAACTCCTTCATCTTTTGAATAAAGTTTTTCGTGAGTTCTTTCGGCTGAGCACTTAAATGTTGTTTGAGAAGCGCAAATTCGTCGTCTAAGTCGAAAGAGTCCACCTTGCTCGGTTCCACTATGGAGTCCAAATTTAACTTTCTCCAAAAAGGGTCTATCAACTCCAACGGGATCATTTGACCTAAGGAACATATCAACAAACAACATAAAACGTCAATAAGATTTTGCGTGATGAAAGGGTATGATTATAAAATGTGGTTGGTCGAATAATGTATTACCATTCGTTATATACGCTTCCAACCGACACGCGCACGGCAACCCACTGCTTGTATACAAACGGCACGCGCATGTACTGTTATATAACTTTAATTTTTCTATTTCATTTACTTCGTCTGATATCACCTCTAGGTAGGCATGTGAAACCTTCTTTAGTAGGAGATTAAATATTGGTTTGTTATGATGACCCAATGTTCGGCTCCTGCTTGTTTCAATGCTGCCTTTGATTTCTGTCACCTGGTTTCTTATGAGCTTATCGATAAGTGGTACCACTTTCTCCAGGGTGTAATTAGAGTCGCCTAGGTACTGCTTCAAAAGGGCATGTTGACCCTCTGCCCTGTTCGTTGTACGTTGACCGAAGTTCAGATGTTGGTCGCTCTAGAACGAAACAAACCGGTCTCTATATGGTTGTAACCAGATTGAATCCAAATAGTTCATAATCTCTGTAATCAAAGTTAAGTGCAGTTAAGACAAGTCAAATAAATACGATTATTAAACCAAAATTATATAAAACTTACCGTCGGTTTTTTTGCGTGGCAAGTTTGATCATATTCGCTCGTACCAGTAGTTGTAGTCATGATCGGTCGTTGATTTAATTAGCTCGCCCCACTTGAAAAGTAACCTCTCTCATTTATCCTCTGTTTTAAAGCTTTTCCTGCAATGTTTGAAGATGTTTTGCTGTATGTGCCACCTACCCAATGAATGTCTAGCCCTGGGAAACACGGTTGCACATGCGTTCATTAGGGCGCGATCTCTATCCGTTACTACTACACGGGGTTCCATAACACTGTCTAATGAGTGTTTCAACCTCTGTAGAACCCATGTGAAGTTTTCCTGTTTCTCGTTGCTTACGAACACATGAGCAATGCGAAACGACATCAACGTTGATGTAACACCGATAATCTGGACTAGAGGCATTTTGTACCGATTCGTCTTGTAGGTGGCGTCTATAAGCAACACATGCGGGAAAGCGCGCCACAACATGTTCGACTCCGGGTGGATGAAGAAAACATCCTCGACCCGTTCGCCGTTTTGAGATGTTCTATGGTAAAAAACAAACCTAACCTTCTCCAACCGGTCAAAAAGTATCTGCATTGGAGTCTCGCCGACTTGTTCCATTCGACCCAATTTGGCTCGAGCGTTGTATATGGTGTTTCTTGTTGAGACATTATGGGGGTTCTGTTCTTTAATGGCAGCAAGAATGTCTCGTGGTTTGATGTTCTGATGCGTCATTTGCTCCACCATCCTCTCTTCCGATGGAGTCAGCCTCATTAGGGACGGATGACCCTCTGGATACAGAAATGGTTCGTGGTTATGTTTACCTTCCTCAACCCTTAGATCCCAGTAACCTAACCTCTTTCTGTATGTCCCGACCAGCTGGAACTTGCAACCGGTTTTCCTAGTCCCGCTGCGTCTGACCGTCGCTGTTGATTTGTAATTGCCGGCACAATCGCACGTAAGCCAAATTTTTACCGGCTGACAACTATGGGGTTTATCGTAGATGGTGCGTTTGGTGACGAGGGCGTAGCCATTTACGCGTCCGACGTCTCTACACCAGTCTATCAATTCATCCATGCTAGCGAATTTCTAACGGAAACACTTATATGTGTCAATTAATGATTAACTCAAATGATTAACCCAGGTTTAGTTTTAGTATAAACGGGTTCGGGTCAGTTTAAGCTTGAACCTGCGAACCCGTTTGGATTAATGGGTCGGGTTCGGGTCAACATGGTCGGGATGGCGGGTTGACCCGTTACACATTTATACTATATTATATATTTTTTACAATATATATAAATTAAATGGGGTGCGTATTTTTATGCCATGATTATAAGTTAAAAAGAAAAATTAACATAGATTTTATAACTTAAATATGATATTATATATATATATATATATATATATATATATATATATATTTGTGTTTTTTAAGTAAATTTTAACTTTAATATATTAATTTCAGAAAAAAAAATAAAAAAAATCGGCTTTAATGGGTCGTGTTCGGGTCAACCCATGAAACTTCGGGTCGTGTTCGGGTTCTTATGTATGATACGATTTTCGAGTTCGGGTCGGGTTCGGGTTTGTGTAAAATTTTCAGGTTCAGGTTGGGTTGAACCCACCAACCCGCGAACACGACCCATTGAGCAACCCTAATCTAAGATTTTAATAAAAACAACATCAAACGTAAAAACACTAAAATAGTTAACATACAACAAATAAACGTATAATTAAATGTTATACCTCCTTGTTTTGAAACTCAGTACGTTCCTCTTCAGCATTTGGACCCTCGGGCGGTCCACAACTTATGGGAGGAGAATGAGAACTATCAGTCGGCGGTCCAACACTAACAGGAGGGGCTTCAAAATTAACCGGGTGTTGCGATGGATAATAACCAGCATAATTAGGCTGAATGGCATCCAAACCCCAAGTATCCTGACCTGAACCAGACGTAAAAATGGGATCAAACGGAGCATTCAGATCAAACATGTCCACTTTGTTATCTTCATTCCCCTGATTCGCCTCGTTACCAAACACATTAAAAAAGTCACCCCAACCCGACATTATAACGTAAATAATTTGAATACAGAGAAAAATAGAAGAAATGAATAGAAGTTGAATGAAAATGAATGAAATTAGTGTCGTTTATATAGAGAATTTTACGAAATATTACATCGTTTCAAATGATTAACACGCGAATCGAGGAATCTAACGTCTAATCACATAACTCGCACGAGATTCGAGGAATATAACATCGAATCGGAGAATCTTACGTCTAATCACACGTGAATCGAGTAATAATACGTCGCGTCAAATAGTAATAAAATAATAAAAAAAACGAAAATCATTGTATACGGGTCGTATACATATATACGAGCCGTATATCATCGTCGTATAATATATATACGACCACAGTATCATCTTATTCTCACATGGCTGATACGGGCCGTATAAGTTTATACGGCCCGTATAACCTTATACGGCCTGTATCAACCATGTGAGAATAAGATGATACCATGTGGATTTAACAGGACCCTTTTTTCCTCTCCTATGCTTTGCATTGCATTGCATTGGTGTTTTATATTTTATCGTCGATCACTTAACAATAACGTGTAGCTTAGTGGAGAGGCCCATGCTCTTCTCGTATATTTAGGAAACTCATGTTCGATCCCCAACAACCCATTCTTTTCATTTAAATTGTTTTTTAGAACTTTAATTTATTTTTTAATTCGACTAGTTAAATTTCCGCTAGCGCGTTGCGGCGGGGACCCAATGACTGCAAAACGCGTGTCAGTAACGGCAAGCAGATACCGAATATCAAAACATAAATAAAAATGTTGTGAAAAGGATAGTCAATCCGTCCTAAAAATCGATTTTAAATAACCTAATATATAATAATATGACCCACACGTCCTACACGTTGGAAATTCGGTTGTTTTCAGTTCAGTTATTACGGTGCTAACACGTTAAAATATGGATGAGCTCGGTACTGGTAACGGCACTGAAAGTACCGATCCGGAAAATCATCGAAATTAGGTACTGGCACCGAAAATGCTTGGTACAATACGGTATGGTATTTGAAGGTAAAATCAATAAATATAGATATGGTGCTAGACCGGTGTCGAACCGAAAGTAACGATTCTGAAAACGCCAAAAGGTGGGTACCAAATTGGTACCGAAAATGATTTGGTATAGTAAATTTTGTACCGATACGATATCGGTTTGATTACAGGATTTGATACGATTTGCTCATCAATAATCTAAATATCCAAGTTAATTTTACATGCTACAATTCATTTATTACATAAAAAGACAAAAAATAAAGCAAAATAAGTTGTTGTGTATATAAAACCTCATTCAAACGAAATACAGTTTACTTACTGTGTGTATGAAAAGTAATCTAAACTATGCAATTACTTGCATTGTTACGTTGCTACAGGATTTGATGAGCTCGGTACCAACCGGTACCGAAAATACCGCTACCGAAATCCCCAAAAGTGGCTACCGGTACCGAATATACCTGGTACGGTACAGCTTGATACGGTCGGTACTGGTACGGCACCGGTATTTGAGGGTAAAACCCGATGAATACCGGTGCCGAACGGATCCTGAAAATACACTCAGTTTGATAAATTTGATACCGGTACCGGTACCCGATACTATTCATTCATTTCTATTTTGGTTAGTACTGTTCATTAAGTTCAGAATTTAATATATAGGAGAATTATTGTTCATATAGATTTTTAATTAATAACTACTTAGTGAGATTTTCTCGCGCTTCGCGGCGTCAATTTGATCGGGATCTGCTCGATTCATTAAGGTACCGGCACTCACTATTGTAATCAAAAGAGGAAGCCTTACATCGATTGAAAACAATAAATACGAATATCTATACCGGTACTGATATTGTTCAGTTGATATCGGTTCGGTGAGTTCTATGTTTATTTTTTCCAACGTTGCTATAGATATTTTATTGAAAATGAAAATTGTGCCGCTATAATAAGAAATCGAACTAAAACTGACTGAACAACATATTCAACACCGGTATTTATTTTTATTGTTTTTGCTTTCGATAAAATGACACGGTATCGCTACCATACCGTACCAAACGAACCAAACAACATCGATACCGGTATATATTCATTTTTATGGTTTCTTGTTTGATAACTGATATCGTGCCTGTAGTGAACTGAACAAACATCATCTGTTTTGGTACCGATATTATAATATATTAATATTCTCTTGCTGCTTGCCTTTCAAAAAAAAAAGATAAACTGTCACCGTATCGCTACCCGACTGTATCGTACCAAACAACATGAGTACCGATACTTGTGTTTATTTTTATGGTTTCTGGTTTTGAAATTGTTTTATTTATTCAACTATATATATATATATATACATATATATATATATATATATATATATAGGGAAATGCTAGGGAGAAAACCCTTTATTTTGAGAAAACCTTGGAACCCCATTACTTGACCAAGATTCATCAACGTGTGCATCAAGAAGCTGATAACTCTTATAGCATATAAGGGTATATGTGTAATTTTATCCTAAAAGATCTTTTCTACTTTGAATTGACCAATATCATTTATTGTCTTTCACATCACTTGTACAACCCTCATTCCTTTTTCTTTTTTTTTTAAACTAATAAAGAAAATTTTCACTTGTTCTTCATCTTCTTAATATCTTCATGTACTAGTTCCACCATTAAAAAACCATGGAGCTTCCTTTTAATAGCACTAAGAAAATGGTGGAGCTTCCTTTGACAAGCTCCAACAACGCATGAGTTAATGTCACCAGATCGTCTGATCCCCAAACATGATGAAGCTTGTTCTTGGTGTTATAGAGAAAGAAAGCTAATGATTTGGAGAGAGAAACAACAATTTTCATCTTGTTCATCTCGGGTGTGTTCATGCTTACTTCGAAGCTGATTTTCGGGTGTGTTCATGTTTCATCTCACGTCGTCATCTTTATCTCGGTTGTGCTCATGCTTGTTGAAAGCTGATTTCTAGAGTGAGAAACAACAATCTTCATCATGTTTATCAAGAACACCAAGAACACACAGAGAGAAGCAAGTTTGAAGATTTTTATCGTGTTCATCGCATGGTTCTAGATCCGGTAAGTGTTTTAGAGAGAGAAAGTTACTGTTTTAGAGAGAGAAACAACAATCTCGTGAGTATTTTATTTTAAAAAATCATTTCACACTTGATGTTTTTGTTAAAATGGTTGTTAATAGGTTTTTGTGTAATGGCTGTTTTAGAGATGAAACATGATTTTTTTTGTTAAAATGGTTCTAAAAAGGGGTAAATGTTTATGTAATTTGCAGGTTTTTATTTTTGTGTTAAAAAGTTGTGCTTGGTTTGGTTGCTTGTTTGGGCTTTTGATCTGAATAGTAATTGTTTTTTGTTGGTTTGGTTGCTTTGTTTGGGGCTTTTGATCTGAATAGTAACTGTTTTTGTGATGTTATTTGAGAAAAAAGATTTTCTGGCTATGAATGTGTTAATATTTATGTCTGGTTAACGACTTAACGGTTATCTTATCTTTTTGTTATTAGGACGGTGATGGATACAAGGGAAATAAGATCCAATTCTCGGGACCGTTGGTTTCGTCAAACGTGGATCAGATGCTCAAGGATCATGACCATGTTTATGTTACAGCACAACACAACTAACACGTGTTATAGTTTGAACTTCTCGGACATGCATGTGTTACATGTGACATGAAACCCATGTACAACGTAACACATGTTACGTGTGACATGAAAACACATTTTTATAACTTCCCTGGCATACGCACACCCACATGTTTACAAACCATTTCAAGACCGACCCAAACAAGCAAGGGTAGCCGCTGAAAAGCTAAGGCAGCAAAGGTAGCCGCTGAAAACCTAAGGCAAACTGTCAAAGGAAGCTCCATCATTTTCTTAGTGCTATGTATTTTCGTTTACTAGTAATATGTAATGTGAGACTCTTATTGTTTTGTTTAGTACATGATGTTAAAACGGTATGGACTTAACACATTCTGGAAGTCTTAACACACGTTATAAAAGAGGCTTAACACACGTTATATCAGGTATACTATGTTGTTATTAAGTTACTATTGGAGTTTATGCATCCATTCTGGAAGTCTTAACACACGTTATAATAGAGGCTTAACACACGTTATACATGTCAGGCGCGTAACACATGTTACAGTATGTATATACAAATCATGGTGTTTTGGAAACCACTAGCTTATACATGACACCATGTTAGGTTAAACCAAGATTATAACAGAAGCTTAACACATGTTATCCCAGGTATACGGTGTTACAATATTAACTTGTATGTTCCATATTAACTTGTACACGTGTTACGATCAGTATATGCACATCATGGTGTTTTGCAAACCACTTTCATATACATGAATACAAGTCGGGTTATAATGGATGCTTACATGTTATCATATGTATACAAGTGGTGTTACAACAAGATTACGATATTATACAAGTGGGGTTACAACAAGATTACGATATTAACTAAGCTAACCATTAAACTCATCGCCCCCGTCGACTGTTTTCACCCTTGTCACATGTTAAGCAATTACATCTTCCGAACATACAAATTGTAACACATGTTAGATCAGTATATACACATCATGGTGTTTTGTAAACCACTAGCTTATACATGAATACATGTCAGGTTACAAAAAGATTACAACAGAGGCTTAACACATGTTATACATTCCAAAATGTGCAAAACAAATGACCCGTTTCATATTATATATTCCAAAATTACCGGTACATGTGTTACCATAAATGGCTCGTTTCATATTACACGTTACATACTAACTTGTACATTTATTACTTGTACAAGTTTTACGCTCAATATCCACATTATCGGATATTTTAAACATCAACAAAAATAAAATAGATATTACTTGTTTTTTTTTTAATTAACAAAAGGTTAACACACGTTATATATCATTCTAACAAGGACTTAACACATGTTATACATGAACACATGTCAGGTTACATCATGGTGTTCTGTTACAGCATGAACCACTAACACATGTTATAAATGAACGAAGAATTCTTTCCCAAAGGATGTGACTTATTCAATGTCCCCGCATTAACGTCGCCTACATCCGTCCAGCTTGTCAATTGAATATCTTTTATGGATTTGTTTCTGTAAATCAACACACGTTATATATCATTCTAACATGTGCTTAACACATGTTATGGGTATGTCTCTGTAAATCAAGCAACCCAACAAAAAAAAAACACTTATTGTTAAGATCAAAAGCCCCAAACAAGCAACCAAACCAACAAAAAAAAAAAAAACTCGTTCAAAATCCCATCCTAAAGTTTTGGATTTATTTAAAATACATGAACATTAACTATTACTAGAACACTTTCAGCCCACAAAAACATATTAACAACCATTTCAACAAAAAATCAATTGTGAAATGATATTTCAAGAACACTTACCAGATCTAGAACCGTCCAATGAACACGAAGAAGGTCTTCAAACCTTCTTCTCTCACACACACTTGAACATTCAACTCCCTCTCTTTAAAAAATAAAGATTATTGTTTCTCTATCTAAAACATCAACTCTCTCTCTCTAAAAACATTCATCGTGCCATCGTTCTCTCTCTAAAACAACAAATTATAGAGACATTCAGACCCTTCATTTGCTTCTAAAGGTTGAAGCTTTTTGTAGAATTAGACGGAGAGGAGAGAGATTGGCGTGGCTATGGTTGTTAGATGAGTTGAAAATTGAGGAGAGAGAGGGCCGGAGAAGAAGCCCGGTGAGTTTCGCCGGAGGAGGTGGTTGCTGGTGGTGGTTGTTTGTTTCTCTTGGAGAAGGTGGTTGTTTCTCCTGCTTGTTTGTCTTCAACATTAGGGAAGAAGAAATGGGAAAGAGAAAGAGGTAAGATAAAGAGAAGCTTTTATGGTGATTTGTTGGTACTTCCAAATTCAAAAGTCACCCTTTGTGTTTTCCAAAGTCAATAAAGTTGCTTTTTCATTACCATATTGCCTTTAACTTGTACTAGCATGGACTATTATATTGTTTTTAAAGGCAAGAATCCTCTAAACAAATGAGGGTCATTGATCTATTTAGATCTATTTAAATCAATGGATGAGGTTGGGTTTTCAAGGTTTTCTAAAAAAGATGGGGTTTTCCATATAACCCAACCATATATATATATATATATATATATATATATATATATATATATATATATATATATATATATACTAGGTTATACCCCGTGGGTCGCTCTATTTTAAGAATATTAATATTTTATTAATTTTATTAAAAGGGTGTTTTTATAAAATTTGTGAGGATATATATATATATTCAATAATTCAATGTTAATCCTATATACTGACAACTGTATAATTAAAATAAACTTAAATAACGTGACGTATTAGATAAGTTATTGACAAAGTGCATACTTTGTTTTCAAGCATTCTATAAGCATAGAAGTGTCTCGGACTCGTGCCGTGATAATTAAAAACACATGATACTTGCCCCGAATTTACTTAAGGATGCATATTGCAAAAAAAAATATATATATATTACTGAAACAAAATCATTGAAAATAACAATTTAGCACGCAATATGTCTCATTAAAAAACAAAAATGAAACAATTTCGTGTCAGGATAGGTTTGGGTGAGTTGATAAAATGGGTTCGGGCTAGGATAAACTAAAAATAAAATAAAATTTAATTAATAATAAAAACAAAAAAATAAAATAAAATAAAAATGAAAAACAATAAAATGATACTCCCTCCGTCCCATTAAATGTGTCTTATTTTGAATTTTCAAAGTATTTATTTATAAACTTTGACTTTAATTATATATTTTTTGTGTTATATAAAACTTGATGAAAATTAACCCGATAAAAACACTTGTAAAACACACTCAAATCATATAACTTTCATCAAGTATTATCTAACACAAACAAAATTATTTAAGGTCAAAGTTTATAAATAAAGACTTGAAAATTCAAAATAGGACACTTTTAATGGGACGGAGGGAGTAGTATCTTTTAGGCAACCAAAATTTTGAAGTGTTTAACCAACGTATTCCATCAGAATTCAAAGTTTTAGTCACAACATATCTTTTTTTGGAAGGAGTGGATCAACCGGTTACCTTGGCCGCCTCTAGGCGTACCCGCTCAGGTTCGAATCCGCCAACCCGCAATGCGGTACCTTCCCGGTCGGTCTGGCCTAAGCCCTGTGCAGGAACCCCACTGGCCCGGGATCAAACCCGTGACCACACCTCTTATAGAATCAATATTTTTCTTTTTACACTACTCAAAATTCAAGGAGAAAATAACTTTGTACCCACGGCTTGTATTATTTTATTAGTTATTAATCATGTATATTTTTTTAAGTACAACAACTTATTTTTTTTAAATTTGTGAAGACATTCTCATTAAAACCTTTTGAATTGACCCACCAGTTGAGAATAATATAACCTGAATTTTAAATTTTTTAAACAAAATCCATAAAAAATGTAATCTCTATGTTGATAATAAAAAATCAAAATTTTCTGCTACAACACTTTTATTATGATGTAATAAACTTTAATAGGACATCATGCATAAATCTATTATATATATGTATGAATAAAACAAATAATAAGTTCAGACACCATGCATAAATCTTTAGTCTTTCAAACCCTATCAGCCATCTTCCATGCAGCAACAACATCATCCATCTTCAAACTCCCAGACATGATCCAACTGGAACCCTTATAAGACGTCTTCAAACGCCCACACAAAAGGAAGTTGCTTGGACTTCAACGAATATGCTTTCAGCCGCTACTCTTTTACCAAGAAAAGATTAAGTCGTTTCGACTTTTACAAATCATCCAACACGTCACCAAAAAAATAAAAAAATTAAGTCGTTTGGACTTGCACTTCACCAATAAAATATAGTTGTATCTTCTAATCATAAGTGATATGAGTAAATACAAATTGAAGCAACACTCGTTTACCTTCTCGTATGTATTTATGCTGGGGTATTTATAAAGACACTAACTTCGCCCGTTAGAATCTCCCTTAGCACTATCACGAAACTGAGTACCACAGTCTGCACCATCGCCACTCCAAAATCAGCAACTTTCACAGCCCATCCGATAAGATTAAAGTAAAAAAAAAGACAACAATATAAAAATATGAGACCTATATCATGCTTAACCAATGGATAAAAACATTCTAATTCAGATTTTAAATAATCATTTCCATGTCAGCCGCAACGCAACTATAATCCCATTTTTACAACAAACAAAGGCTTGTTTGTATCAAGAGAGATAGGTGATTTTGTTTAGAGTTTTTTCTACTCAATGAAGTACGGAAACATACCCAAAACTAACTTTGCATTTGTCTGATTGATAGTACTGACAGGCATTTGGTAGCTGATTCAATCTAAGCCAATGAAAGACCACTGAATTTGGCAATCTCACAGTCATCAGGGCATCTTCCATCACCTTTACCTAGTGCTTTTCGGGGGTTTCCTTATCTTAAATTCATAACCGAAACAAAAAAATCATAATGTCATAAAAAAGGAATATAAAATTATGAACATAAGTCACTCGGTCGGAAAGCAAGTGCATATAGGGATACGTATCTCTCTAGAATGCCGAGAAGAACACCAACATTTCCTGCCTGCAAATTTTAGGAATTTTTAGCCTTAATTTTGTGAATTTTCATTTTTTAGTTGCCCAAGAAAGATACCAGATATAGCCCGCCCATATCTTTGGTCAATAATCTTGTTCATATGGTCAAAATCGCACCCTTGTTACTTTATCATAATCTAAGTGTCGTGGATTTGAGGCACATTAATAATAGAACAGAAAGATTGCGTATGGTGCCTTGGTGCTCCAAGGTCAATCTTTATTGATCCAGTAGTTCAAATTATGTTTTATCTGTAACATGTAAAATAAAAAGATAGGTTACATAGGTTAAACGGAAATGGGTCCCATAAATGTATTTTTAATGCATAAAACCTCCTTAATCATTTTATTCCATATATTATATTATTATTCAACATGGTAATTACACAAAAAAATTTAGGTCACCCCATCCCCAATCAGACTTAAAAAAGTATATTTTTTTTGACATGCTACCCTACCCGCTCGACAGGCACGCTTCGCAACCAATTTTTTTGTGTACAATAAATTTGGTTTCTTTATAAGAAAAAACATATGCAAATGTTGAAGTTTATAAGTTTAATATAAAGCAAACCTGAATTAAGTCTTTGAAGGTTATTCCTTGACCATCGTAGTTCTTTGCAAGGCATATAACCAATGATCGTGTGCTTCTCGAAAGCTCATCCCTGCTATGACACCCAAATTGTAAGTTTTCAAGCAACTCTTCAGCAGTTGCAACCAAACTACTAAAACTAAGCATGGGACCTGTTTTTTCTAACATCATCTTAATCCTCTCCAAATTAGCAATCATCTACATAACCAGTGAGCTACATGAGGAATGATACAAATCAACGATTTCAGAACTTGACATGTGTATGCTCACAATAGCACACAAATCTTAGCCTTTCGGTTTCAGCAAATTGGACAAAGTTACCCATGTTATCAAGCGTAACATGAACCAAATGCCACTGGTTTCTCCTGGCTTTGTTATTCAGGAAACACAAGATGATCCGTTTCAAGTTCAAAAAAATAAAAGTACTAAAAAAAATTCCAAGAGAAACCGGAAGAGGTGGAACTTCGAGAAAGCCGGGAGAAACGTCCAGATCTTAGTTCAATTACTCGTAGGTTAATGTGAGCTGCAAGACCGAATTGAAGCCCAAGAAAGCTTTAAAGTTTTTCATGAAAAATAAATGTTTACAATATATCAGGGGACTCACAATAATCTCATCATATTCCGAACCACGACCGCACTAAACAGGCAACCGTCTCCATTTTCCATGGCTCCATGTTAAAAATTTATGGTCTATATCTTGGACACCTACATTTTAAACACACATCAAGCGTACCAGACAAACAAACCACTGTTCAAGGAGAACGAAATCACATTCATTGCGGAATGGCCCATTCTTGCATACCACACTTTACTTAAACGGTTAGTTTAATTATATTTAAGAAAAATGAAAGGAAATTACCTAAGCTCAATGCCTAGGTGAAAATGGTTTGAAGATATATTCTGACAAAAGAACGAATTTTTAAAAATGAGAAGGATCCGCGACTCAACCAATCACCTACACCAAGTCATACTTTACGGTTAACAATGTGAAGTGTTCAGTTATTTTAAGAAATGAATCTGGATTTTTTCTTTATGCTTGCTTTCATACAACACCTTCTTTATAAATCCATGGATGACCAGCCTTGCTTTGTTGTCTTTTGGAGTTTTTTTGTAGAAAATGTGAAAATGAAACCAAACGAAAATGAGAAAAAAAGTTAGATTAAATTCTGAAACTACATACTAAAAAGGTGAAACCATAAAATACCTGAAGATTCACAATGATCAATAGATCAAGTATCATACCGGTTGCAATCAATTCAACATAGGAATCACCGATATCAGCAAATAATCGAGCAATCGCCTTTACATCTTCCTCATCCTAAACCAAAATTTAACAAAATAAAACAAAGAATAAAATCAATCAGATGTCGTCAGTGATAAAAAAATACCTTTGAGGAATCTATAAGTTGCGGCTTTAGATTCATAACTTGAGACACAATTACTTGAATTAATGGCATCTGAACGGTAAATCAATCCACGTTTCTTGCAGATGTGTAATGTATCAATTCCGAAATGACTGCAAATAAGTAACATCGAATAATATAACTTTTCATTAGGGTATTTTAGAACAGATCCAAATAACGTATAATAACATATCCAAAATCATCGCCGTCGGCACAATCTCCGGGTCAATTTCTTTGCCATCTACAACTTCAATCTCATCTACCAAAACAAAATAAGGAAAAAAAAGAACATTGGTGGAAATAGACGAACAATAGTGACAGACAAGGATTAATTAGCACTCACAAATAGAACGTGAATGAGTAGAATATTTAAAACGTACCTTTTTACAAGTCGAGAGGTGCAAGATTGTGGAGGTGGAATCGACGATTATGAGGAAGTGGAACACATTAGGGTTTTATTGTGTTTGGAACAGGAAAATACTGAAGAACGATTATGCTAGGGTTTTGAGCGCATAAAGATTGAAGAACTGGTGTCACGCCGGTACATGAGGAGTGTGTTTCTGGCCGCCATTGAGTGTGAGTTCAACACAGAAGTCATAAATTGAAGATGATGAAGGGATGACGAAGTGAAGATGGAGAATCGCTTAGATTAGGAGAGGAACAACTTGTGCGGCCGATCTAGGGTTTCTTCAACTATGTTTCTTTAGGGTTGTGAAAGAAGAATGAGGAAAAAGAAAATATAAAGGATCCATTATCCATCATGGTTGACCCATATTCCGACCCGAATTAATCCGGATCCCGAGTCCAAAGAAAAGTGGACGGGATTTTCCCGCCAAAAAACAAAATTTAGAGGCCTCCTAGCTTGACACATCAGCAAAAATTAACACATTTATTATATATAATAGATAAGATTAGGTTCAAGAGTGAACACTAGTGTAGCTTGCGAACTGAGTGAACTAATTATGGCCATACACGTGTGTAGATCAATGGCAAGGATTTGATGTTGAAATACACTAGTGTATTTTACGATTTGATGATGAGATCCTGGCCATACACGTGTGTAGATTAATGGCCAGGATTTGTTCACTCAGTTCGCAAATACATTAGTGTTCACTCTAGAACATATATAGGAGAAGGATCCATTAGGAACCACCCTTTATTGCAAGAACCGTGATAACCAATGTGAACACAACCAAAAATACCTAAAAATAGCTAAAAAACACACACAATTTTTTTTAATATTTTTTACCGAAAAATCGCTAATTTTCGTTAACAAAAAAAAGTTTTTTTTTTTAATTTAAAAAAAAATTGCTACTAAAAGTAGCGATTTTTAGCTAAAATATATATATATATATTTATATATTTTTTGTGTTTTTTAGATTTTTTTAGGTTTTTTGAGGGGTTTAGTTTTTACCATTTTAGCTTGGGTGGGGGGTTAGGTTTTTTTTTTTTTTTTGGGGGGGGGGGGGGGTTAGGTTTTTTAAGGTTTTTTTGTTGTGTTCACATTGGTTTTCACAATAAATGTGGTTCTCAAATGAACCTTACCCTATATATAGGTTGTTTCCCTGCACGTTTTAGCGGTACGTCATCGCGGGCATTCGATCGATATCAGATAGGTTCGTTATAGTGCTGGTATGATACATGCACTCGGTATAGAAATCAACACATGTTTTACATCAATTGAAAAAAAACAAACAATGGTACCGACAACGATGCTGTCCAAATGGTATCCATCAGTTCCATCGTCACGGTACTAGGGATGAGATTATTTACGGAAATTCCGGTACCGTGCCGGTATCGTACCGTACCGATCATAAACGGTACTGGCATTGGTAATAGATTTTTTGAGAATCGGTATCGGTAAAGGTATTTTTCGGTAAATACCGGTATTAATAGCGAATTTAATAATGAATTCCAATGGGTTTTTAGGTTGAAAATTTTCCGATATATTAAGGCATCAGTATCAATAGAATTCTGTTTTAGATTTTGTACATAACTTAGTCAGAATAGTTTGATTTAAGTGATATAGGAGTTACTACTTTGCCACATAATTTTGTAAACAATTCAGTTATTATTTGTTGAATTGTCAATAGGCTATTTGAATTGAGTTCCAACTATGGGGATATTGAAGAATTTGTGTATATATTTATTTTTATTCGAGATCACTACCCGTAGTGACTATAAAAGTATTGGTTACAGATATGTTCATCCCCATAGCCATTTGATCATTTTTTAATCAATTATGATGCTTTTTCATACATATTGGAATTTGGATGTTAAAAGTCGAATCAATGGATATTTAACTTTTGATTTTTTTGACTACTTAATATATTTACCTTTTGTTTACATTCCTTTATATATTACTCTAGTTCAGTTAATAATGGATGGATGAGCTGCACATGATATTTTTTTTAGGTAAAACAATGGATGACACCAAAGCGGTACCAATGTGGTAAAGTACCGAAATACCAGAACCGTACCGGTTCCGAATCTATAAATACGGTACGGTAATCGGTATTCACATTTCCTCAATTTTAGTAACGGTATTTACGGTATCGATATCGTACCGATCTCATCCCTACACGGTACTGGTAATATATTCGTCTTATCGTAGACAGAGTTGTATAAGTGAAAATTGTCGAAATTGAAAATCAATACAGGTTCATGTAACAATGTTGTTCGGTAGGTTAGGTCAGTTTATCAAAAGTAAAAACATTAAAAATAAGTACCGGTACCAATGTTGTTCGTTCGGTTGACTACGGTAGTGGCACAAAATTCATTACCAAACATAAACCATACAAATGAGTACAAGTACCGATGTTGTTTGGTACGTTATAGTAGCGATACGATGTCAATTATTGAAAACAAAAATAATATAAATAAATATTGGTTTGTAGAAAGCAAAAGTAGTATAAATAAATACTGGTACCGATACATATATTATTCGGTTCTTTTTGGTCCGATAACGGTACAATTAAATGTAAATTATAATATGTATAATAGAATCTATTGTAGTATTAAAAATGTGAAACAAAACTATATTTTATTATAATAATAAAATTACTATTCATACTAACTTTCTTAGTTTCAATTTTATATATATATATATATATATATATATTAAATAATTAAATAAATGGTTAGTATTATATTTATATATTGTATTTACAAAATAAATTATTAAACATTATTTATGTATAATTCAGGATATATAACAGTTAAATCATACATTTACATAACCAAGAATATAGCTCACATGGTTCAAGTATTGGCTACTTACCCAGCAAGCGTCAGTTCGAATCCCGTCTCACCCCTGATTGGTTCTTATACGCTTAAGTCAGCTCCCACCCTGCTATCGATAGCATTATTGTTTAAAAACTTTAAGAACTCTTTTTTTTTAATATTTAAAATGTTAATTCTTTCCTCGATTTAGCATCCCACAACGATACCGTCCAATGTATTGTTTTTTTTTTTCGATCAATGTAAAAGTTTGTCATAGTTCTTTCGGTTACTCACATTCAATATGCTTCAACACCACCTCCACATACTCACATTCAATATGCTTATGCGGTGCAAATCATCTACGCAACGCGTTCTTAGCAATACATGATTTCATTTTTATGTGAATCTTGTCATTTGGGTTAGTGGACGTGGATTTTCTTGGAAATCAAATCAAAGAAGAAAGACTACTAACGCTATCCATAATGATATACTGAATGTGATAAAAAAAAGTGAAGTTACTTAGACGTCACGTAGTAATGGTTCTTACCTTACTAAAGTGTGTAATGGTTTAGTGAGTGATGAAATGTGTGTAAGGGACAATTGTCATTTTCTTATTGGACAAAACCAGTGTTGCAAAAATCGCGACTAGTCGGCGATTAATCGGCGACTAGTCGCTAGTCGGCCACCTACTGAGTAATTTTTCACTAATCAGTAAAAAAATCGCTAGTCGGTCAAAGCCGGTCAAAGCCGGTGCTAGTCGGTGCTAGTCGGCCCAAGTCGGCCTAGTCGGCCCAATTTAAATGTGTATAAAACTGGCCCATAATGAAAAAATAAGCCCATCTTTGTTTGCCTTATACGGTTATACCCTAAAATCATCGACACTGAGAGCACTCACATTCAATCCATCAAATAATGAGAGGAGAGGTTTTTATATTATAAAGGGTATAAAAAGTGGTTGTGAGTGGAGGAGAGAGAAAATGTTACTGTTCATCTGTATATTTGGGGGGACACTGTTCATCCAGTATAATTTTTTTAATATATATTGAAAGTGGTTGTGAGTGAAGGAGAGAGAAAAATGTAATGATAATATTATTTAATTGAAAGGAGAGAGAAAAAGTATTTGTTTTTAGTGGAAATATATTGATATGGGAGTTGTTTTTTAGTGGAATGTATGTATAATTTGATGGATTGAATGTGAATGCTCTGAGATGTGGATTTGATGCCCTTTACAACAGAACACTGAGCAACTTCATCGAGCAGAGACAGCGGCGACAGCGACGGCCCTTCAACCTTCTCCGGCCGGCGACATCTACCTTCTCCGGCGGCCCTGCTACATTCTCCGGCTACAGGTAATTAACTAATTATTCGACTGATTATGCTGTAATATGCTGTAATTGTTATTTGTTAGACAATAGTGAATAATTAGTGTTCGATTGAACTGATTATAGGAAAAGGAAGTAGCATTTGACATTTGTTTGTTGTTTGTGCTGCTGCTTCTATAATACGATTTGTTGAACTGATTTAGTGAATGCTGTAACTAATTGTTGTTTAATAACTTTCAGTTGTAGACATTCGTAATGTTTGTTGTTTGTGCTGCTGCTTCTATAATACGATTTGTTGAACTAATTTAGTGAATGCTGTAACTAATTGGTGTTTAATAACTTTCAGTACTGAACTGATGATTTTGTAGACACATATTCCGGCCAAAACCTCCCAGATTCCGGTCAAAACTTGTCCACTTAAAAAAATTACGTATAAAAATATATGTATATATGTATAAAAACTTAAAATTATACATAAAAAGTCCGATCCGATTAATCCCGATTAATCCCGAGTAATCCCGAGTAGTCGCTAGTCCCTACCTCACCGACCCGCTAGTGACTAGCGAGTTCTCCAACCTTGGACAAAACACACACAAAAAATGTTAATTGGAAATGCTTCCAAGCTCACGAAAGGAAGGGCTACGCCCTGCTCTTGAAACCGAGAGTGGTGCTGATGTGGCACACCCCTTCTCACGCCCACCTTACCATTACACGTAGCATAACAAGAGAGGCTATAACAAAAGCTATCTAAGACTCTTGTGCACTAGTCAAAGTGATGCACCGCAATTTGCTCCTAGGGTTTATGAACTATTATCAGGGTAATTTGTACTTACGAAATGTACCGTTTTTATACCATTTACATGTAATATTTCCCAACTTCGTGCATTTGTTTTTCACATCTAAGTGGGTTTTAGTTAGTTACGTATAACTAGTAACGACACAACCATTTACATGTAATGGCTTGCAACTTCTTGCATTTTTGCACGTATAGGTGGGTTTTAGTTATTTACGTATAACTACATACCAAATTTGTTGGCACGTATGACAGGTACTTGTTTACTACTATATACACATCACTTCTTCACATGTTATACATTTCAATGCATATCTGTTCATTGCTTAAATTCTTTATCAATATGTGAGAATATGTTTGAAATTCGCAACACGATGAACCAGAATCATTCAGCTGATGAAAGGATTCTTCACTACACAAAGGAATTTGATAACACTAAAAAAAGAGTTTATATGAAGTGTTTAAAAAATTATATCAAGTAAAGATGAGTTACAAGTGAATAATACTTGGTGCACTTTGTACCGTTTCAACTTTAGATGGCCCCACAAATGTCTCTTTATATGCGGCAACTAGGTTCCTTTGGGCTCCCTTCGTTTCAAGTGGGATAGCCGCTTTCCGGTACACTTTATTTTTATTTTTTGTTTTATTAACACGTTTATTTATTTTTGTTTTATTTTATTTTTTATTTATTACTTACATTCCATAAATTAGAAACAATTTTGTGCATAAGGTGTTGTAATTCATGTTTTGGGGGTTTTAAAAAAAAAATTGATTTTTTAACTTTAACCCAAAAGCTTTTTATATTTTGCAATTTTAACCCATATAAATTGTTTTTTTTTCACTTTTAACTCAAAAGTTTCATTATTTTCAATTTAACCTCACGGTATTTTTACTTTCAACTTTGGTCCCTATACTTTTCATTTTCCGCAAATTTTCGTTTTACGTTTCGTTCTAAATTTTGCGAGGTAAGACGGCGCGACATGTGTGTGTCGTTTAACGTTTTTTTTCTTTCGTTCAAAATTATGCGAGTTAACACGATTCAACATGCATGTGTGGTTCAATGTTTTACATTTATTTTTTTCGTTTGACAAGTTCGTCGCAACGCGCGGGTCCTGGATCGACTCAGTGTTGGTAGTCGCTGACGATGGTGTGACATTAGTGCTATTTGGCATAGTTTTACGCCCCCACCGCAACGCGGGGGGAGTTTAAATCTAGTTATATTTTATTTTACATGTTAATTTGAAGTTCTCATAACAGTAATTTATAATTTTTGAGTTATTTGTTTTTATTTTTTGTAGTATGCTATTTATTATTTAGAGTTAACTTTCATTTTGCTTCCTGTGATTTGGTCATTTTAATGATTTTGCCCTAATAGTTTAAAAATAACCATTTTCTCCCTGATTTTTCTAACTTATCGTCATTTTGCTCCCCGCCTCTAACTCCATCCAAAAAAATTCATTAACTAGAATGGTATTTTGGTAATTTTATAAATAAAAGCAAGGGCATGTAAGTCTTTTCACATAAATAAACTTATAACTTGTTTATTTATATGTATATAAGTAATTCTTTTCTGATTCCCCATCTTTCTAACTACTCTTTCTACCGGCCACCACCATCCACAACCATCCGCCAGCACCTGCAACTACCACCTGCCGACCACGACTACCGCGACTTTTAACTAAACGTTTTAATTGAGTTAGAGCCAGAGAGTAAATTAGCGAAATACCCCTACTTTTAATTTTAATTGAACGTTTTAACTGAGTTAGAGCCATGGAGCAAACTGGCGATAAACTCGAAAGATCAGGGAGGAAAATGACTATTTTTAAACTATTGGAGCAAAACCATTAAAATGACCAAACCACACGGAGTAAAACAAAAGTTAATTCTATTATTTTTTTTGGATTTTTTAGTAGCAATTGCTAATTTTTAAGTAGTTGTTTTTTATTTTAGTAGTAATTTATTTAATATTTAATTTAATTTTTTTAATAATAACATGCGTTTATAAGCTTAAAAAAAAAAATCTAAATTCGCATTTATGTTTATTTTTTCTTTCACATTTCAGGTAATTTGTCCGCATGTTGTGACCATATGTTACCGCGGGCATTAAATTAGTATGCATTCGGTTTGATTCGTTACAGTATTAGTACGATATATAGATTGTTTTTTTAATTTTTTGAGTTAATTGTTTTTTTAGTAGTATATTATTTATTATTTATTTGGATTTTTAGTAGTAAATGCTAATTTTTAAGTAGTTGTTTTTTTTAGTAGTATTTTATTTACTATTTAATTTCTTTTAATAATAACTTGCGTTTTATAAACTTAAAAAAATCTAAATCCGCATTTATTTTTGTTTTTCTTTGACATTTTAGGTAATTTGCTCACATGTTGTGACCATATTACCGTGGGCATTAAATCAGTATGCGCTCGGTTCTATTCATTACAGTATCGGTACGATATATAGAAATCAACACATGCTTTACATCGTCTAAAAACGATAAAAACGAACACCGATAGCGGCACAATGTTCTTCGAACAGTATCAATTGGTTCAGATTGTCACCGTAGTGGTACGGATATCCATTTATCGCCGCAAATAGAGTTGTATAAATGAAACATTTTCAAAATTGGAACCCATAAAAATGAATACAGGTATCGGTACCGATGTTGTTCTGTACGGTACGACAGCGATGCGATGTCAATTAATCGAAAGAAAAAATAATATATACAAATACTTGTACCGAAACCAATGTTTTTCGTTCAGTTTCGATTCGGTTCACAACAGAGCGACACAACATCCATTATAAACACGACACCAAAAAACTGAATACATACCAGTACTGATGTTGTTCAGTTCGGTTCGGTTCAGTATGGGGTAGCGATACGATGTCAATTTATCGAAAGCAAACACAATAAAAACTTATATCGCAATGTTTAAAAAAATAAACATAAAACGCAATCAAACCGAACCGATATCAGCTGAACAACATCGGTACCGGTAATGATATACGTTTTTCTTGTTATCGATCAATGCAAGGTTTTCCCTATTGAATACTATAATGAGTGGTGGTAGGGATGAGATCGGTACCATACCAGCGTCGTACCGGTACCGAAAATATAGTTAACAAAATTAAGGAAAAGTGGATACCAAATATATCGGTTCGGTACCGATATCGGTACCGGTTTTTCAGTATTTTACCGCGTTGATACCGCTTTGGTGTTTTTCGTTGTTTTACTTAATCTGCATAACCAATGGATATGAACCATTGTATTACAAATAAGTTTAAATTCTTATACTAATTTAAAAACAATGACTAATGAAGATCTAAAAATTATCATACTAATTAAAAAAACAATGGCCACAAGTTGTTTGTTATCATACTAATTTAATAACTTGTTAGTTGAAAATTTGATTGAGTGCTAGAATGGTAAACACATAAATAAAAAAAATAACATGCACAAAACGATTATGCTTTTTTAAGTTGGCTATTATTTTAATTAATAACATGCCTTTTTATTTTATTAATAACGTTAGTTGATAAGATGGGAGTAACTCAGTAACATACGCAAACAAAGTTTTTGAAATTTTGAAAGCTAAAAATCTAAAATTTGCGAGATGCGTGAAGAATGTTGATGCAAAGATAAGCGAACAATTTTGTTTTGGTTATTCGAAATTCTGAATATTAGAACATAAACAATCTTAAATCATAAACAATCTAAAATTCTGAAATTTTGCTAACCGACACGCTAATGACAATTTCTCTTATTATAAACATTCTATTACAATCTACATCAATTAAAAATAATCTACTATAGCCGTAATTCGGTACTAATACCGTTTTTACCGAAAAACCGGTACCGATGCCGTTATTTACCGACACCAAAATTCGAAAAATCTAATATCAGTTCTGGTACCTTTTATGATCAGACGGTATGGTATTGGTACGGAACTGATTTGGTACAAGTATTTCGGTAAAAATCTCATCTCTAAGTGACGGTACCGTAAAGAAATAAACCAATACCGACCAAATTCTCGCCACAAAGTGCGAGAGAATCTCACTAGTTTGTATTTAGTTGTGAGTATGCATAAACAGTGGCAAATACAAAAAGATTTTCATAGCGGTTAAAACGGCATGGTTCAAAACAAATAATAAAACAAAATGTGTGAACATATATTTTCCTAAGAAATTTAAGAAAATGTGGGTGAGCATTCAACACTTTCAGTTTTTTAAGGGTAAAATTCAAACTGCAAAATTAGAGGGATAAAAGTGAAAAATAGAAACTTTTTAAAGGAGAAAAATAAAAAATAAAAAGTTTATTTTGTTGCCGTGGGCCCAATTAAAACCAATATTCTTGCTTGCCTAGAGGGGGCCTCCCCCTTCTTATAAGGTACATCCACTTCTTCCATGCCTATAACGACCCAGGTGAAGGAGTGATCTGGAAATATGGAATCCGAAACAAATTAAATCGTCTCATATGATGATTAGAATATATTGGCTAGGTTTAATTTGATCATCTAATTTAACGTATTGATATTTTTGGTGGACTTTAACTATATTAGGGCATGCTATGAAATGTAACGATATATGTACCATTAGAATTGATTTAAAGGTGCATCCAAGACTTAAATGCAAAAGTCATTTTGACAAAAATGGTGATTGATTAATGGTGATCTAAAATGGCAACCAGATGAACTGATCGACCAAATTAGCCGACATGGAGGGATGGTCTGTGAGCAGGGGCGGACCTAGGTAATGGGTTACGTGGGTGGGGGCACCTGTTGAAAAAAATATTGTATTTTATAGGCAAAAATCCTGATTGCACTACTTGAAAGTTTGGTTAAACCTCTCGTTCGCACCCTTAAAAAAATAATTATTGGGTCCGCCACTGTCGAGCTTCATGAGAGGCTTTGATGCGCTAGTTTGGGGTGAATGGTCCATGTAACAACTTGTCTTTATGTTAACTTTGCAAATAGCATGATGATTGACATAGGAACTTATACATCTTTGATCTTTTGGCCTCCCACTATAGTAACAATTTCACTTAAAACAGCTTAATAATATCTTAACCTTTCTTAAAAACAAGTTATTAATTGATTAGCCCTTTATATTTATCCTAAATCAGAAATCATTTATCACCTAGTTTTGATTGGTTATAGATTCACCCATTTTTACCCACTTGTCCAATCCTTCCACATGGAAGGTGACCATGGTCCAACTCATGGGCCAGCAACAGTCTAGTCTAGCATAACCTTTACACCATTGATAAAAGTTAGTGGGATTACACTTGGAAACTTTGACTGGGTCAAACAAAGCCAACAATCCCTTTAAAGTTGTTGTGAAGTGTGAACACAGAGGTTGGTTAAACAACTGTGACACCAACAACCCATAATCAAAGACATAACATAATCAAGATTCCCAACAAACATGAACCCGTAGTTGACAACAATATTAATAACTAATATAAAGTTGGCATCAATGCACATATCTTACTGTTTTTTTAGTACTTATCATACCTGTAAATACATTTCATATCATATAAAGTAGAACATATGTAATGTGTATATCATGTAGACATAACAATGATGACAAAGTAAACCATGAGCATCATCATCACTATCATCATGTAGATGATAAGATTTGCAGCTCTAAACTTGTAAGACTACAACTTACACATCATTGGACAAAGCTTAGTGCTGCTCAGCTTTACATTCCCCTTGTAAAGAAGGGTCCACCTATAGAATTAACAAGACAACTTGAACAATCCTATGAGAGTCATGTTGTCCCATGAAGTACTATATTAAAACAAAAGCCTTAGTTGGGTAATTAAGCTTTATTAGATAGATCATAATAAATGAAATCATCCAAGATTACATCGTAACATTACAGGCAGGCAAATCCAACATTAGCCGTGGACATGAGAGATGTTGAGTTCATAACGAGTATCGAACTTCAAAAATTACCATTGGACAATATATTCCACAGTTAAGCATGCTTAGGTGAGAGCCATCAATACTCGTGGCACACGAGGCTAGATGTTACAACACCTTCCCACTCATTTTTTGTCCTTTCGAGAAATGGATGAATAGGGGTTGGTGGAACTGACCTTTCAAACGACGAGACTTGAAAACCCCTCGATTATCTGGTGAATCTTTGTCGTTCTCAACTCGCTCCAATCAATGCACAGCATCTGTCAGTTTCAAATGAATAATATTTCTTATCTCCATCATGATCACACCTTTTAAATGAGGATTATCCACTAACAATAAATAATTATAGTACTACAACCATGCAAATATAAAATAAATAACCTAGTTGTATCTTGGATGCTTTTACATAGTTACTAGCAAGTAGTTCCAATGACACTTCCATAGTCTAAGTGATAATAACGAAGTGGGACCAGATCAACACGCGTAATCAGCCGACTAATAAGAAGCCAAATTTCGGTGTCTTATCAAATTAGTGTGATTATGGTTAAGGTGGGAGTTGTTAAAAGTTGATGGCGACTATAATGTTTGAAAATGGAACTCAATCATAAAACTATGCTCTCATTTGAGGGAGCATAACATGCTAAAAGAACAGGATTCAGATCAAATTGAATACTATCTTGGAATTCATATGTTCAAATCTTTCCAGTTTCATGGGGATTGGTGCAAGAAGTAGAAAAATGGTAACAATAATGACTTATTTGTAATACAAAACTTTGTAAAAGTTATATATGAAGGTTTATATACAGATGAATGCAGAAGCTACAGCACTTCAAAGGATATAGATAACAAAACAAGATAAACAGTATATGAAACTGTGTTATGTAACACTGAGCCAGGTATGTGATGATACCAGAAAGTTCTATTATTTGAAAATTATGATCTGAAATTGCAGGAATTTTTATTTTTGAAGTCTCATATGCAACTTAATATTTCCTCCTCTTTTTTTTTGGAAAATTTTGAGTTAAATTGTATGTTATTACAAAAAAAGATTCTCTTGTTCAGTTAAACATACATTAGATATGATCCGTTAATGTGACCCAACGGATCAACAAACTTGATGTTGGAAAATTAGAATAATGTCAATGGAAATTAATTTGGTAAATATTTAATGGGTCTCTCAATGGTAATAAATTCTTGAATAGAGTTTTTATGTCACTTGATTAGCTTTTATTAGAATTTATATGTCTCTATTAAATTACTAATTAAGTGAAATTTTTTTAGACTTTATGTCTCTAATTAAATCACCAATTAAGGGAAACTCTTCACTACCCACAACTCTTGTAAAAAATGGTAGGCTCATTGGAATGACTAGAAAACTACAAGAGAAAGAATACAAGAAAAAAAGACATAAATATATGCATGAAGAATTCTTGGAGAAGTGGTGAAGACTTGAACATAAATATATTGGGAATTATAGAGAGATAAGTTTTCTGTACTCGATTCCATCACCTTTATATCCTTATTTTCCTACAAGTTCTAACACTACAATTTTTCTCGGTGTAACCTCGGGCGCGTGAGCCATCTTTGGCAGTACAGACTGCTTCTGCTGTTGTACCCTGAGAGACAGACGCATCGTCTTTAGTAGAGAAGCGGAATCTGTTTTAAGGGAAGCGTGTTGAACACGTGCCTCAGCCACAACCATCAACATTTGTTTGTTCTTTTTGTTGGAAATTAATGTACAAGAAGACACGGTTCAAGACCTTACTGAAGCCTACACAACGGATTAAAAACACAACGGACCATACAAGAAGACGCGGTTAAAGCTCTTGTTGAAGACCATAGTTTGAATCAATTTAGTTACATATGTTGTGTGATACGTTATATTCGTAAGTATTTGTACACGCTACATGTACTATAATTTCCCAAATATATAAAGAGAATATCTTTAGTATTTTTATTTATATAAGTTTTTTTTTTAAATTTTTGTGACCCATGTCCTACAACTTGATAAATTGATCAGACAAATCAACAAAACAAATGGGTCGATTTGGGTCATGGCCCATCTATTTTAGTTGTGTGATGATGGGTCAGATAATGATCCATGGGCTAGCTAACAGGTTAGATCACATCCATTTAGTTGGATCACAGCTCAAACCATGTGTTGATTTGATCCAAATCCGACCTGTTGCATTCATATTCATACTTAAATTAAGGAGCACAAAAGAAACAGCTAGGCTATTATTAAAGATACTTTGCAGCTCATATACAATTCGAACAAATATCAAAAGAAGTAAGGATTGGCCACTTACTAATGTATTAAATTTATAATATAGGTTGGGAGTTACAAGACAAATGAATAGTCGTGGTGGAGGTTTTCGCTCGACAAATGGATGATTTCCATTCCCTCTGCCACATTGATCAGCCAGGTATGCGGTTTGAGGCAGGAAATGCGGTAGTCAGCCGGAGTCTTTTCATTCGTGAAGAGAAAAATTTGATTGAATCGGTTATGCTGCTGTTGTTGAGGTTGAAATAAGATAACTGCCACCACTCAGTTAAAATGCGGACTGCTGCTGTTGCTGCTGTTGAGATAGTTTAAACGTTTAACCAGAAGTGCGATAAGATTATAGGCCTCAAACTAGTATTGTTGTTACATCATCTCAACAGGTTACCCGGCCAACTCATACATTTAAATATATCTTTTGGGCATTCGTATCGTATCGGTTATTGAAGTATTTCATTTTCGTCAACTGTTACATGTTTTGAAGACTGAAAACCAGGGTCTTCAACCATGAATTGATTCCTTTCACAAGTAAACATAAGATCATGACACAAGTTGACCTTGTTGAGATCACTGGATCCACAACTCGGATTTCTTATTGGCATAATTTAGAACCCGGGTCCATAACTTCGGTTATACTTTTTCTAACTTTCACGCTGATCACATGTGATATATTATAAATTTACATCGAGATAGATGGTAAACGGATTACTTGTGACAATTATAAAACATATGATTATGAATTAGTTTTAATAACTAATAAAACCACAATATTATTAAAAAGGATATTCTAGATTTGGAATGTAAGTTATGAAAAAATTAGTCATAACATGTGAAAAAATTAGTCATAACATGTGAATATTGTTAAACCACAATATTGTTAAACGCTGGTTGAAGTGGTTTTTTTTTTATTTTTTTAATTCAAAAACAAATTTTATAAGTAAGTTATGAAAAAAATTAGTCATAACATGTGAATAAATTACAAAATCAGCCCCTGTTTTAAAGATATAGACAATATTGTTAGGATCGTTATAATTTAGTGTATGTAGTATGTACTATGAAAAATGCTATGCTTAGTTTTTTTATTTTTGTGGTTAACATATTCCTTTTGCAAATCTCTTCAGTCGCATTAGTAGTTTGAAATGATCTTTATAAAGAATATTAGTAAAAATCTTCATATTCGTCGATGGCCTTTTATTTTTGTAAAGAAATTTCAATGTTTAATCCTTTTATCACCCTATGTTATTTGGAAGTATGTAGGGCTGTATATAAACCAAACAAACACGAACAACACGTTCATTCATTAAGAAATGAACATGTTCATAAACGGTGAATAAGATTTTATGTTTATGTTTGTTCATTAACGAAATGAATATATTCATAAAATTTACTGAACGCGAATGAACACAAAGAAATGCCTTTGAACATAAATGAAAAAAAAAAGAATGTAGGTAAGGGAGGGGTTTAGTTTTTTATATTTTTGGAACGGTCACATTATTAATTAATAAATTATATATATACCTAGATATCTATCAAAAACTCGTTTTTCCAAAAGAAAAAAATTTAAACAATTGTTCTTTTAAAGGATCCATATATAACCATCATTAAATCAGGTTTTTATCACCTGTTAAACCACGTAAAACATTTTCCTCGTACTAAACCGAACAGGAAGTAAAATCTACTACATACCGGACCACATTAACAATCCTACTCTATCACTTCTAATTCTAAACTCTTCATATCTCGTCATCTTCTTGGTATCATATCATTCCGGGTGTCGAAATAGCAAGCTCCGGCAAACTAAAACACTCCACACCACCTTCCCCACTCTCCATCTGCCACCCATTCCCACCACCACCTCCCGACACATACCCACCGTCACCGACACCCGAAAACGGCCAAACCCCCCTCCCAAACCCAAACCCCCCATCTTCAAACCCACCCCCAAACAACCCACCACCTTGATTCCCATTCAACAACGACGTAAAACTCTCGCACATACTCGGTTTCCCATCACCCAGAAAATGCAACCCTCCGGCATGATCTCCGGCGAAGGGGATGAGGATCGGGGTGGCGGTGGGTGGGGCCATGTGACGGAACTCAAGGGTGGAGTTGGCGGTGAGGCGTGATCGTTTGGCGTTTTTGCGGCTGCCGCCGCCTATGGGGATGTCGCGGAGAGTGCCGCCGTGGGTCCAGTAGCGGCGGCAAGCTTTGCAGAAGTGACGGGGTTGTGAGAAGTTGTAGTTGTTGTAGTAGCAGAATTTGGTGTTGGTGGAGTCGCAGCGTGGGCATGGGAGGTGTTCGGGTTCAGGTGGTGGTGTGCCGGTGGTGGTGTGGTGGGGTTTTGTGGTTGTGATGGGTGGGCGGCGTTGGGTGGTGGATTCTGATGGCATTTTGATGGGTTTTTTGGTTGTGTTTTAGAGAGAGAGAGAGGGTAGATATGGAGGAATGTTGGTGGGTGGTGAGGGGTTTTATGGAGGCGGAGGGCGGATGAGAGAGAAAGTAAGCAGGGTTTTTCAGGGAGGAGAGAGAGAGAGATTTTACAGAACTATGACAGTCTTCAACTGTGGATTGTGTGTTTATTCAGTTTAGATAATAATAATAATAAAATAAATAAAAATAGTATAAAATATTAAACAATATAAGAGAAAAAAGCTGTGACCTCATATCAGGAGTATGGTGTTTAATATAAACTTCCCACATTATTAGCGAACAAAGTGAATTTAGAAAACATGTCTTTAATATAAACTTCCCACCTCAACAATATAGCATGTCTCTTTCTGGTCGTGTTTAGTTTAAACTGTTATAAGTTATAGAGGTCGGATTGAATGCAAAACGATTTTAACTTGCTAAACATAGAAAATCAGGTTAAGCGAAATCTGATTGACCATATTCTAATGGCGTTGCAGCGGGCTTGCAGAACCATGTTCAAATTTTAGGGTTTAGTTTTAGAGTTTAACTTCTAGGGTTTAACATTAGAATCTGTGTTTAGCTTTAGGGTTTAGGGTTTTGTTAGAGTTTAGTATTTAAGGTTTATAATTTAGATAGGGTTTAAGGTTTAAGTTAAGGTTCGACAAGTCGGTTTCAATGTCAATGGAATGAGCTCAATCGAAGTTTGTTTGACCCGGTTTCCTACCAGTAGGGGTCGAGCTCGAGCTCGATTAATTTATGAGAGCTCGGGCTCGAGCTCGACTCGATTCGAGCTTTGTTTTCAAAGCTCAAGCTAGGCTCGTTTGTATTTTCTCAAACTCGAGCTCGACTCGGGCTCGACTCATTTTGTTATCTATTAATTAATATATTAAATAAAAATAATATAAATAATAGACCTTTTAGGCTCGCGAGCTCGATAAGTGAAGCTCGGGCTCGTTTACCAAATAAGCTTATTTTTAAGTTTGAGGTCGGCTTGTAAACAAGTTTAAATAAGCTCGACTCGGCTAGTTTACCCTAAGGCTCGATAAGGCTCGACAAGCCTAACGAGCTTCACATGAGAGGCTCGAGCTTGATAAACAAACGAGCTTTGTTTTGAGGCTCAAGCTCGGCTCGGGCTCGATAAGGCTTGGCTCGTTTCGAGTTTTTTCTCGAGCCGATCTCGAGTAACTCGTGTGCCGCTCGGCTCGTTTGCACCCCTATTCTTACGTTTATTAGGTTAAGAATATTTTGTATCGAAACCAACCTATAAGTTATAATTGTTAAATGTGTTTTTACATATACGGATCTTCGATCTTAAAGTGGCCTTTAGATGTGTCTTACAAATGAGTCTCCTTTAGATGTGTCTTATAGATGAGTCTCCTATAGATGTGTCTTACATATGTGTTGAGTTGTATATAATCGTGTATAAATATTAAAATTGGAAATATATCTTCAAACTACTTACAATTTTAGAATTTCATGAAGAGGGATGCATAAAATTAAAAGATAGCAAAGGCAAGTATGATTAGAAGAAGAGAACGTTATAACTCATAATGATTGCACATTGTCTCCCAAGATGAACCCACAATAATATTAGGTATGCCCTACTCCATTATCGTTTAAGAATATCTTATTTTTAGTCATACATCTTTTTTGTCAATAAGTTAATTACTAAACTGAAAAGGAGCATAAGAAAATACATTATTAGTCCATGATACATAAGAAAATGTAGAAAATGCATTACTAATCCATGATATAAAAATATTTACAATCAATTAAATTAATAAAGGTTAAATACACAAGTACATACTAGCAGGTGCACGCTAACTCAGTGACGGGATATGCCATTTGTTACTTTAGAACTATTGGTTATCTTTGAACAATTTTATAACAAATGCATGATTGTCTTTGAACCTAGTAGTATTAATAAACAAAAAATAACGGTGATCAAATGTTATCGCTTATTTATCGTATTTGCAATGTTCTAATCATCATCATCCTCACGGTATGTCAATACCCATCACATTATACCTATACAAGTAATCATCTCATCTCGTTTTCTTCCTTAAGTTAAAGTCTATATACTATCATGAGTGCTACCAGTTAATATCAATTTTCTAACTCTTTCATTTAAGCTAACGTATTATCATAACACCTATTTGCTTAAATCAGTGGCTCTGATACCACTTCTTTCACAACCTCCGACCACACCCTGGGCAGGAGCCATGAACAGGCAAGTACCACCTGTGGTTACTTTGAAAACATTGTAGCGGAAATTTCATCAGGACCGTGAGTTTGGCAAAAAATATTAGAGTTTAGAAACACTGGAATTATATTTATAACAAATGGGAATGAAACTCATGTTTTACAAAGGTAGCTTTAATAGGGGACAACCCCGAATAATAAAACAACGTTTCTTAATTTAATT
>JARYGA010053445.1:0-18723 GCA_030545235.1 Helianthus tuberosus
TACAAGTCTAATCTTCAACGTCAATTTAGTAAAGAGGTAATTTTAAAATTTATTTAATCTTTTTAAAAAAAATTTATTCAATATTTGTTTTTTTAATAAAATTTATTTAATCATTTTTTAACTTTTTTATTAGATTTTTGTTTTTTAAGGATCGGAAGTATGAGAATCAAAAGAAAAGATCTAAGAGACTCTCTGAATGAAAATGGGTCGAGGTTATAAATTTAGATGATTCTGAGGACAATGAGAAAGAAGATGAATTAGATGATACTGCTGATTCGAGCACAAACAAGAAAAACGGATCAAAAAAGAAGAGAAATTAGATGAAATATATCAAGTGTTTTTATGTTTTTTTCATTTTCAGTTGTTTTTGTTTGATCTAGACTATCCCATGAATAATAAAGTCTATTTTATATTTGAAGTTTATGTTTTGTGTTATTTTATTGCACTTATAATTTACATCTCGATTGAACTACTATACTTTTGTCATTTGTTTAGTATTTTTTATTAACAAACGAATCTTTACATGTTTAAAACAGTTTTTCTATACTTTATTTATTATTAATTTTTATAACAAAACAAAACTTTGATATTTAGTAGATAGAAGATAAACTATGTTCCAAAATTTTAGGAATTATTTAATACTAATTTACGATATTTATTTAATACTAATTTACGATATTAGTAGATAGATAGTAAACTATATCCCAAAATTTTAGGAATTATTTAATAGTAATTTATGATATTTAGTAGATAAATAGTAAACTATGTCCCAAAATTTTAGGAATTATAAGTCAACTAGGTCATCCAAGTTAATTATATGGGATGAGGCATCGATGGCGAAACGTCAGGCGATAGAGGCAGTTGATCGAACATTGCAAGACATTATAGGTGTTAGGCTCCCACATGTAACACTTATGACATATATCCACCACAATAATCTATATATATAATAAACAAACAAGGTTTGGGACACGTGGCATGATATGGTGCAACCATTTCTCATTTTTGGCGGGAAACTTTGAGAAACTTGATGTTTCTACACGGGATCCGCTATCCACTATCCATACCCGCATGAATTTGACCCGGGTATATAAGTATCTAAAAAAAACCTAATTTGTGAAACTTCTCATTGTTTTCTACTTTACTCTTCAACCATACGGAATTTTCAAGGCCCTTTCAAGCTGATTCAACATCAGATTTTCATCATCAACATCTTGATTCTAAAAATCTTTTTGTCTAATATGTTCCATGAACGGTTTTTCGAGATTTATTGTTTGATTAAGGTTTTTTTTTGTTGGGTCTATAACATGAAACATTGGAGATTTAAGCAAATTTGGGGATTTCATAAGCTAGGTTTTGTGCTTTTGGTACCATCTGTCCTTCTTGTATTTCTGGTACAAAAGATAAGTTCATTTGTATTACTTTTATTTCATTTATCTACCGTATCTGAATCTTTGTTCTTTTGTACCATGAAACAGTGTAGATTTGATGAATGTTCGGAGTTTCAGAAGCTAGGGTTAGTAATTTTGGTAACGATTTCTTCATCTTATTGTATTCCTGGGAAAACTTGCTTCGTTTTATACCTATACTGGTTCGAGTCCTTATTGATTTGAGTTTTATACATTCTTTTTATGTTTATTTGGTATATTGTTATCGTCCTGTTCCTTAATTTTGTATTCATTTGTTGATCCTATTTTCATTTGCATACAATTGATGGATTTTAGCTCAGCAACGCCGGATATGAATAAATGTAAGTTTTTATTTTTTTTATTATAAGACTATATTCTGCCTATCATTTATGGCGATATTTGTATTTTTTATCTGCATATGATTATTTTTTTCATGTTGATTAATATGCAATTGTGAAGTGTCGAATGTAATGGTTATGGATGTCTATGTGTCAATAATATGGTTGTATACATTTGTTGAAAATGTTACACAAGCTTAGATAATATTTCGAACAACCAAATTTTAGTCGTTTTTCAATCACTCATCCTTACGACATCAAAATTATTATTCCTTTATTTTTTTTCTTTACTTGGATACATTTACTTCTGGGTTTGAATAATTTAACCCGGCAAAATACTCGGTTTGAATAATTTAAAATTGTTAATCAATACTAATATATTAGGAAATAACAATGTAACATAAATTTATTTATGTTAATTACCATAAATATTAATTTTAATTAATAACTTCCAAAAACAATTTTCAATCATTCCATATCATAGTCTTTTGAATTCTATATATATATAGATGTCATCTCTATAGTTTCTCAATCATATTCGCTCTCATTTTTCTTCTTCTATTGTTTACGAGTGAAGGTACAACCATTACCCGTTTTTCAATTCTTATATTTAATATAATATAAACACATCAAAAGCCTCTGATCCTATTGTCTTAATTTAACAGTTAAATGGAGAACAATAAGATTACTATGTTCAGTTCTCTTAATGCTCACTCTACGAACTACACAATCAAGGCTAAGATCATATCATTGTGGAATAAAAAAATGAATGGTTCTGATAATCAGATCTATCGAGTTGACATGTTGTTGATGGATGAGGAGGTATCAACTTTTAACTTTCTTAACTATTATTGAAATTTCCTCTTTAACAATTGTTATCCAAGTTGATTATCTAAAATGCATCTTATATAATTACTATTTCAGGGTTCATTCATTCAATGTAGCTGTTTACATAAACTTTTCAAACGGTTCCTTCAATTTTTGGTTGTTGATGACTGTTTATTGTTTCACAAACCATCACTAGCCAAAGATACAACCAAGATCAAGGTTACTGGAAATGATCAGAAGCTATCTTTGCATATGTACATCTTTATTAATTTATACGTTGTATTTTAAATATTTAAATATTCATTATACAGAGATCAGAAGATTGGTCTTACACTATGGGAAAACTATGCAGTCACTTTGTCAGAGTACAATAATGATAAAAACCGTCCTGCTCATGTTGTTATTCTTGTCCATTTTGGCACAGTAAACAATTATCAAGGTATAAGTTTAAGTTATGTAAATTAGTTCAAGAAGTTGAATTAAATATTTGTAACTATATGTATCTCCCTCTATGATGTTACATAATTTAATCGTTTTTAAATCATATAATAAACATGTACGTTATAATCAGGTAAAATTGGACTTACCAATATGTTTGAAGCAAGTCGTGTGTTCATAAATTCAGATTTGGATGAGAAAAAGGAATTCAAAGACAGGTACGTAATTGTTATTTAATGATTCCCATATTAATTTTCATCCAGATGTTTAATATATTCTACTGTTATAGGTATCTTGAGAAGGAGTTTTCTAACTCATCTTCCAGTAAACAGTCATGCTCTCAAGTGATATCCAATGCTGAAGATGAGTTTCTTAATGCTGAAGACTTTGAGTTGACTGCTTTTATTGCTTCAATTGCTGAGGTACACTTTTTAATAAAGTTATATGTTTTTTAACTTTTGTTTACTTTCGCTATTTGTACAATATGGTATTGCCATTATTTATTATAATCTCAATTTAATAGGAGAAAAAGGTTATCATTGTTGGTACTGTTATAGCAATTTCAAATGATAAGCCTTGGTACTATTTATCATGCAATAATTGTAAGAAGCAAATTGAAGAGAAATCAACATTGGTTGAAAAAGATGACGGCAGTTTTGATGTTTTGGATGAGAAGACTTTGGAGTGTATAAACCCTGATTGTGATGCTGTTGATGTTGTTCCTGTTTATCGGTATTGTTTATATTTTATAATTAATTGAAGCAGTACAAAATAATTATTTACTTTATATCATCTAACAGTTATCACATTATTGAATACTGTCCCATGGATTTTCAAGATTCCTTTCTAATTATTTACTTTATATCATCTAACAGTTACAAGATTCCTCTAAGGGTTCAGGATTCGACTGGGACTGTTTCTTGTACGTTGTTTGATTATGAAGCAATTAAGCTTATTAAAAAAACCTCCAAAGAACTTCTTGATGTTTACTCAAAGGTACAATTAGTTTTTTTTTATACAATATTTATGTATATTTACTAAATTTCATAATTTTGTATAGGTTGACAGTTCCACCGAAGGGTCCTTTCAGTCACTGCCATCTGAGTTTGATATCTTGATCAACAAAAAGTTTGCATTTCAAATAAAAAATTCCAGTTTTAACATTTCTAACCAGATAGAACTATGGAATTTCAATGTTAACTTCTGATGATGACATACTTTCTGCTCTGGAGAATAAATGGAAAATTAATGATGTTAGTATTTATTTTTCAAATTATATTTTTATTGTAAATATCCTATTTGACATGCTGTGACAAATTAACTGACTTTTGTATGTTTTTCGCAGTCCGATATGTCTGAGTCAAACGTTCAATGCTTGTCCGATTCTGTTGGAAATGTCAAATGTTTCTCAAAGGTATGTTGTTTTATTTTATTATGTAACGTCAATTTTAATTAATACAAAATATAACTATTATTTCTTCATCTTATATTATTTTTTTCATTTATTTACAGGAGTCTCAATCTGTTATCGGCGACAGTGTTACGCCAGATAATTTTGATGTTAATGAGCAAGATCAGTCAAAGTTCGAAAACATTAAACGTAACCTTCAAGAAGTTTATGATGTTGATGCTGTTGAAAGTTCTTCTACTAAACGTCGAAACAGTCCTGGTAATGATAAAGTCAACGATGCTGTCAACTTGGACCTGATCACTCCAAAGTTAGAGAAATAAAGATATATCCGTGTGGTGTCGAAAACAGTTTCCAGTTTATGTTATTTTTAAGTTTGGTGTTTCTGAAAAAGACGTTTCATAATTTATGTTAACTATTACTCTGGAATTTTAATGGATATTATGTTTTCCTAAATTGTAGTATGATGTCAATTGGTTTGTTTTGTGGTGAATGATTTGTAAATAATATTCATGATTTGTAAATAATATGTTAATGATCAAACATATTTTTGAAAATTTTAAAAAATTAAGGTAACTACATCATATGGTAAGCGAGAAACACTAATATAATCAAATGTCATATTAGTTTACTTAATTGTATAACAATCTTTGTTTCCATTTTTATGTTATATAGGATGTTTGACCTTATTAAATTTTCTAAACATAAAATTTTTCATATATTTGTCAAATCATTATACATGAACCGAAAATACTATATTTAAATTCTATAAATTTATTTAATTTTATTAACATAGTATATTAAATACATATCACAATTCAAAGTCGTTTTTATTAATGTTATATTTTTAATTCTGATCATATAATCAACAAAATATTATAATCATAATCTAATCTATATTTTATATCTTCTTTGTGAAACATTATTTCGACATGATCATTGATTTTATGTAAATAACATACTATATTCAAAATATTATATTTAATAAATATTCATTGATTTTATGTAAATAACATACTATATTGAAATTATACCACACTTCAGCAAGTATATAAATCATTCAGCAACTATATAACACTTATATAGATTTAAAAAAAATACATAGTATACATATTAACTTAATATTATATTTCAAATCTCTTAATAATGGAAAATATTCATCTCATTATCATTCCATATTTGATATCTTGATTATTATTATATATAGATGAGCCTTTTCTTTAAATCATTCATTCTAAAACATTTAAACAAGTCATTAAGGTATTAGTCTTATTATCTTCATCAAAATCTATAGTGTTCTAAATACTGATTCTTCACAACTCATTTACGAAATTTGAAATTTTGCTATGTGTTTTATAATGTTTTAGGTATTCAAGAAACAATGGTTGAGCTTCCTTTTCACCTAATACTTTTCAATATTTTAATCAAAATTGATACCAAATCTATACATCGTTTCAAGTTAGTATGCAAAGAATGGAGTGATGGTCTATCATCAAAAGAATTTGTTGAAGAACGTGCTTCTTATGTTGAAGATTATCTGGTAGTATTTATTGTGTTTTATTATTTACATTACAACCCAATTACTTTTGTTAATAATTTTTTTTGTTATCAATGTATTTTGTTGTACGTATATATTTTTCAGGAAATGCTCCAAGACCAAGGTTTGTTCATTACTTCGACTGTCTTGATGGATTTGTGGCCGCGTGAACTCATTCAACTATATTTTCGCGATGATCATGATTTAACTCAAAAAAATGCAAACGTTTTGGAGGAGATGGTGATTGTTGAAAATGGCCAATGTACTGTTTATCAAGTTTATGATGATGAGAATTAGCAGTTTTGTTCACATCAAATAATTTGATATGTCTCTATAGAATAATCGTATTTTAAGTATGTTTTATAATGATATTTTTGTTTCCCGTATTTCTCTAATTAAAATCATCGCTACATGGTTGTTGGTTATATTCAAACTAGTCCAAGTTCCCGTGTGCTACACGGGTGGTCTTACAATAAATTATACTACTTAGAAATGTTGACTTAAACTTTTAAATACCGGGACTGTACCGTACATTTTCGGTACCGGTATTCATATTTGGCGAATTTCGGTACCGATACCGTACTCATCCATAATATATATATATATATATATATATATATATATATATATACCGTACATTTTCGGTACCGGTATTCATATTTGGCGAATTTCGGTACCGATACCGTACTCATCCATAATATATATATATATATATATAATGCATTAATCATTAATCACAACGTATAAAAGTGCAGCATTAATCATTTCGGTACCGATACCGTACTCATCCATAGTATCGACTAAATAAGAAAGTGGAGATGTTCTAATTTATAATCATCAAGATCGATTCAATCCAGATGAAGGATCAATTTTGAAAGTCAATTTGTTTAGAGTCCTTCAGTTATCACACAAATATTTGACATTATCATCGTAGTATATGAGATCTTAAAAAACTTATGTACAAGTCCTTTAATGAGCACAGGCAAAAAAGAAAAATCTCAATATGCATTAGAAGAATCAGGTTCTCTTGTCAAAATGGGTATAAGACAATATCAAGAAGATGATCACCTCATCTTGCAAATAACCTCAAGGGGTATGCAGATCACGTATATGGTCAACAACATCACGCGAACCAGTCAACCACCTGATATTAGACCTGTGAAGTACACTTGAATGCTCACGAGTTGTGTCGTCAGCTCTCTGCTCCATAGGCATATGCCTGTCCGACAAGCTTTGGTTATGACGCACACGAACTCTATGACACTTCCTCTCGGTTGTACAACTCCCCCTCACTTCAACCACCAACATAACCTCCATACCACGTACATCTTCACGCCAACTGTTTTGAGGAACACCATCTACGTATTCATTTAGGGTTTCATATCCTTGGTGATGAACCGAAATCTCCACAATATGATTTGGCTCTATGATACCAACCGTCGGCTTCACCTAGTTTAATCCAAATCCAATGAATTCATCACAACAATGTAGTTTTGTAGTCCAAATTATTAATATTATAAGTGGCGGAAATTTTTACCTCGAGCCACCGCGGAAACCCGTAAGAACCGCGTGGGTGGTGACTGGATGCTTGTTTTCTGTCTTTAATATTACAATGACCTTCACATATTACTTTAAATAAAGCCTTGTCTTCTCCGCTTTTATTGGTGATCCGCAAGACTGATGTATCATTGTCCTGAAGAATTATATTATTTGTGCTGAGAATAGCTTCCGGAAATTTGCATTCTTCTTCAAGAATACGCCTAACTTTGTTATTAGATGTCATGATTTCTCCAAAAAGTTTTCTTCTTTACGGTTCGTCTACTCGAGCCAGCTCCACGCTAAAGATGCAACACACGGGCTTATGATCACTATCAGCCACATCCATGCACGCTTCATATCTAAAGGAAACCAAAACTTTTTCAGTAAACAAATGAACATAAAGATGAATACATATTTATAATTACTATTCACCCAAGATTAAGTAAATCACTAACTGCAAAACTGAAGAAACTACAGGACAGTTTAAACTGCATATACCTGATGAATCTGGACGGTTGTCACGATACAAGACTCGGTCACACCATGCAGGAATCCGCTTTTTCTCTCCAGAATCGTACCCTACAACATGAAAATAAGTAAAGCTACAATAAGCAATTTCATAAATCATAACTATTTGATAACTTAATTTTGACTATATACCTGCTAAACCAGGTTGATGTCGTTCAAACTTGTAAGTGGGTGGGAACGTAATAACGGCTTCACGCATTCCTTGAAATACAGTTCCAGCTTTCATTTCGATATGAAGCTCATCTTTCTCTCTAAGCCAATCGAAACTTCTTTGAGAGATAAAATCCCATGCTTCATCATAAGAAATGCCATCAAGCCGATAACAATGTATCCAAATCCAATGAATGCATCACAACAATGTATTTTTGTAGTCCAAATTATTAATATTATAAGTGGCGGAAATTTTTACCTCGAGCCACCGTGGAAACCCGTAAGAACCGCGTGGGTGGTGACTGGATGCTTGTTTTCTATCTTTAATATTACACTGACCTTCACATATTACTTTAAATAAAGCCTTGTCTTCTCCGCTTTTATTGGTGATCCGCAAGACTGATGTATCATTGTCCTGAAGAATTATATTGTTTGTGCTGAGAATAGCTTCCGGAAATTTGCATTCTTCTTCAAGAATACGCCTAACTTTGTTATTAGATGTCATGATTTCTCCAAAAAGTTTTCTTCTTTACGGTTCGTCTACTCGAGCCAGCTCCACGCTAAAGATGCAACACACGGGCTTATGATCACTATCAGCCACATCCATGCACGCTTCATATCTAAAGGAAACCAAAACTTTTTTAGTAAACAAATGAACATAAAGATGAATACATATTTATAATTACTATTCACCCAAGATTAAGTAAATCACTAACTGCAAAACTGAAGAAACTACATGACAGTTTAAACTGCATATACCTGATGAATCTGGACGGTTGTCACGATACAAGACTCGGTCACACCATGCAGGAATCCGCTTTCTCTCTCCAGAATTCTACCCTACAACATGAAAATAAGTAAAGCTACAATAAGCAATTTCATAAATCATAACTATTTGATAACTTAATTTTGACTATATACCTGCTAAACCAGGTTGATGTCGTTCAAACTTGTAAGTGGGTGGGAACGTAATAACGGCTTCACGCATTCCTTGTAATACAGTTCCAGCTTTCATTTCGATATGAAGCTCATCTTTCTCTCTAAGCCAATCGAAACTTCTTTGAGAGATAAAATCCCGTGCTTCATCATAAGAAATGCCATCAAGCCGATAATTGAAGTCGCCTAAAAAGACAATCATGTCTGCCTCGGATAACTCTAGCAACTCATTCACCGATCGTACTTATTTTGTCTATTGCAAATCACTATATATTACAACTCACTATATTTTGCCTAAAAAGACAATCATGTCTGCCTCGGATAACTCTGGCAACTCATAAACCGATCGTACTTATTTTGTCTATTGTAAATCACTATATATTGCAAATCACTATATTTTGCCTAAAAAGACAATCATACCTGCCTCGGATAACTCTGGCAACTCATTCACCGATCGTACTTATTTTGTCTATTGCCTCCAGCTGTAGTTGACATAAATTATATTATTTAACAATGTTGACATAAATTTGAAATAAAAGAAAGGTTCATTACTTATGTATATATATGTGTGTAAGTTCTGAAGATCATATAACTGATATGTAATTGATACATAGGGATACCAGAGGAAAATTATTAGCTTAAAAAATTATCACCACCTTTTTAACATGCAATATAGCATAAAATTAAGGCAACATTTAAGAAATACTCTAGGTCCTTAAGGCGAATACAAAATTAATAAAATTAACTTAAAACGAAGAAGCAACATTTAAGAAATATGAATTCACCTCATGTGCAAGATAACCGCGTCTCATTCCTTTGGTATCAAAGCAAAAAAAAATTTTAAAAATAAAAAGAAAATAAAACAGATGGATCATGAGGGATTTATGTTGCCATATTGGTTCAAAGGATGCAAAGTTAGCAAGATAAAGCCAATTCCAAAAAGCAACAAACACATTCTCTCATTTGATATCACCTGCAAAAGTAATTAAACTACAACATCATGAATACATAAAACCATTGATAAAAGCTAAAATTTCAACCCAAACCATTTTCACATGTTGTCCAACCTAACTTGGCTGTTTAGACATATACTACGCATAATTTATTTCAACCAATATGAAAAATGACCTGTTTGAACCCAAAACCATTTTCATACGTATCTTATTGAAACAGGTCAACCGGGTAAACTTGCTTTTTTTCAAGAAGAAAATAAATGAAATGACCAAATAGGTCAAAAGTGTTCATATGCTTACATTGTCATTAATCGTTTTATTCAAAAACTCTTATATTCAGACGATGACTCTTTATATACGCCTTCCAGGCTTCAAGGCTTCAGACCAGCTCCTTCCAGCACAGTTGTACGCTTCTGGCCCATCTTCGCATAAGAGCAACTTTAGCTCACTTAGACTCATACGCCTTAGCCCATAAGCAAAACATTTGTTTCCTCGGCCCACAAATACAAACCACGTATTAAAAAACAATTATTAGAAAAATATAACACTAACTTAAATAACATAAGTCTTTGAGATGAATGTTATGACCATATTTTAACAGATACTATCAATTTTATAAGACAGAGATATAAAGAATTGATAAAATCGAAATGTGATTGTAATCATTGTATGATCTCTTTAAGCCAATAAATTAGGAAAAAAAAAGATTTGATTAAACATATTAGAGGGATGGTATGCACCTTGATTTTGAATTATACGAATTCACAAGCTTTATATGATGAAATTAAGCTATCTTAGCTTAGTCGGTGTTTCTTTGCAGACTCCCAGTAAATTACAAAGAAAATGGAAACAACATCGATATATCTAAATAAGATGTTTTCCAAAATAACATGTTTCCCACTGCCATAATCAGTATCTCTAACATAGATTCAAACCTAAATAATCAATTCGGTATGTCACTTCATCAAAAATGCTTTGGATTCATAGTAAGCTAACTATCCAATCACATGTAGATTAACAATGTTGCAAAAGCTAACTATTTAAAAAAAAAAATTTCAAATCAGTTACCGTAATAGTTCTCTGTGGCTTAGATGGCACTAATCAACTCAATTCTGGTATATGAAAGATTGTATGGTTATCGGGTGTAATCTCCAAAACCCTAGGTCATCGATCTTCACAAAAGAAGATCATGTAGGGTGAATCACCTGGTTATCAGTGGTGGTGGATGCTCAGGGTGTATCACTCCTTTGTTTTTGACCAATTGGCACATGTTTGACTTCCATTAAGAGCGATGAACATTTCACTTGTGTTGACTCCAATCAAACATACCACCAAAGCCATTCCGACTTCCAAACAAACTCATATCAGACCTGGGTCGTCACCAAACACCTCCTGAGCATCCACCACCACTGCTCCAGTGGTTCAGTTCGGTTTCTGACACCTAGAGACACCGTGAATAGACATTGTTCCTCATCGACAACCAGTATAAATGGCAAGCCTCATACATCATGTTCAAGCTGTATATTTAGGAAGCAAACTGAAAGAAACAATCTTACGTTAACAATTGGTATCCTTAATAGAAGTAACCATCACCTTCAATTATCAGACCTTCAGCATAGGAATACGACATTAGGGCTTATGATAATTACAAAAACACAACAATTTGAGTCGAAGATCTAAATAATAACATGAATATACATAAATCAAAGTAAACATATGCACAGAACTTGAGAGTAACTGATTAAAGTACACAAATTATTAGAAGATATGACGGATTCTGTTGAAACAAAAGCCTATTATTACCTGGAAGATTAGACTGGAATCAGAGATCCTCTCATGTAGTCGCTATTGAAGGGATTGTTGGAGAGGACAACGACGTTGAATCAAAATAAGGGTTTTGAGAAGCAGTGTGAAGAATCTGGTTATCAATCTAGGGTTTCTAAGTTACTCAATTCTCGTTTAACCCTCGAAAATTAGACACGTAACCCATTTGAAAAACTAACGATGAAACGTACCTGCACCGCAATAACAAAAATCAAAGCCCTAAAAACTTACATATATTCAACTCTGCTTTGTTGTGCTTAAATCCCCCAATTGTATGCTCTAGATAAAGTGGAAAACATTAACTAACACCAAATCCAAACCAAAGTACCAGATTAATTCACAATTAAGGTACTAAACAACAATGATATACAAAAAACGCAAAAAAAAAAAAATTCAGGAATATAACTCATATCATTCAAAACCCTAAAAACTTACATATATTCATATCCTGCTTTGCTGTGCTTGAATCCCTCAATTGTACGCATCATATTCTGTACCAAAATTCATACAAAAAAACTTAGGGTTTGTAACAGATTCATAGAAAAAATAGATGAAGAACAAAGGAATCACAAAAGAAATCTGGTTGAGACTAATCGATGATAATGGGATTCAAGATCTGAAGAGTTCACAGGTTTTCGAGGGTTTTACAAAATCGAAAAGTAACAGATGAAGACGCTATGTTATTCACGATTGAAGAATCTGCTTATACATCTAGGGTTTATAATCGATAAAGGAAACGGATTCATAATTTTGGAGAATGATTGAAAACAAATTGGGATTTCCTATTTGAGAATACAAACACGCGGTTTGGAAGAAAGCTTATGTGAGAAGAAATAAATGGCGCTCAAAATCCCAATTCTCTGGCCAAAGAGATATGCCACATCAAGGTCAAATAGTCAACCATTATTTTGCTTTAGTATAAGAGATAGATAATATATATCTAATTCCTTGATTATCAATAAAACAGTATAATCCTTAATTTATGTTCTAATTGTTACATGTTTAGAAATTATATTAATATTCCTAACTTTTCGAGTTTCTATAAATACTGATATTGTTTTCTATAAATACAGTCATTCAAGTGTATGAACTCTCATTGTGTTTATTTTAATCTATTCACTATATTTTGTGGTTTTTCCTTGTATATCACTTCGAAGAAGAATTTTACAACCATTTCCCTATTCTCTGTGTCTTTTGTTCCTAATCATATCAAGCCTTTTGGTCAATATATATTATCAGGTATGTTTTATTCATTTTATATGTTACCTCCTCATTTTATATACAACTTTTAATGTTGTTTGTTTGGATTATGTTAATAATTTCTTCTTTAGTGAATACAACAGATAAATAAGATGATTAACATTTATACATATACTTATATATATTGTTCCAAAAACTTAACATTATCCATATATGCACATATTACATAAACATATAGTTAAACAAACTTATACCAACGTTTTCATATGCAAATACATGCATATTCCAAAAAACCATAATCATTAAGAACCCATATAGCAAGAAATAAACCTACTACCATCAGTCAACACATTTGTCTTAAATTCGATCCACATTTCTTAACTCCAGCACCTGTTTTGAAGTAACAAAGTTGAAGTGAAGCATGTCACCTTTTTTCAAACCATTTGCAGACATAAAATTTCCCCACTTCACCATTGCGTAACGTGGTTTTAGGCCATTTTTCTCTATGTCCACTTCGTTATCGATCATTCTTCCATCCAAAGTCTGAATCTTCAATGAATGAAGCGCCCTTATTAGACCTGATCTCCTCGCAACCTCTATTGGAAGACGCTATCAAAAAAATTTTACATAACATTATTATCATTTCCCTATAAATCATACAAAGCTTCTTATAATTTATGTTACATAATTTCATACCAATCTGTTTTCTCCTTTTCGAATAAACTCAAAATTTTCAGGATCAAGTTCAGCCTTTATTGTTTTTTTACTATCACGTCTCGGTTGCTTTTCCTGTCCAACTTTACGTGCATTCTCACAGTAGTTTTTTACCTTCAATTTTCAATATTAATGAAAAACATTAAATCTTTCTTAAATTGTAATTACAACAAGTAAGCATTCATAATTGTATTTCACATGTGATTAAAGTCAAAATTACCTCTCTTTTGATTGATGACCGACGACAGTTTGAAATTTCGGGTGTGACAACTTCTGGAGTTTGGTCAATTACTTTTCTTTTTTTTGATGTTGAGCCAATCACTTGTGCAACAGCTTTACCTTTCTTTCCAATCTATTAATTAAATATATATACATAATTATGAAATTTATAAATTTTATATATGCTAACATATATAATGTCATGTAAATCTATATTAACTTATTATTACCTCTTCGTTCACGGGAACCTCAGAACATTTATCTTTTTTACTTGGTGGTGTCAAGTCTTCACATTTTAGAACTTCTTTTGTCATATTCAACGTTTCATCACTTTCATTTCCATAATTTTTTTCCTGCTACATAATGTGATTTAAACTTTTATTTACATACAAAAAAATTTAATAACAGTTATGGCTATAATTTATTAATCAAATTATTCTTAAAAATACAAACGTATTGTATGGCTATAACAGTTATGGCTATAATTTATCAATCGCCTTTAATTTTCATCAAAAAAATTTTAAATATTATTGAATATACGTTTGACTTTATGTTTATGGAAATGCTCTAAGTATGAGTTATATAATATGTAATTGATACATTGTATGGAAAGAATGGTAAACCTTATTTAATTTAAAAATTGACATATCTTTTTTAATAATAATAGATTTCCACTATATGATGAAACTCCTATAAATACCCATATTTCATGTAATTCTTTCTCATTCTTCAACTCTTATACATAACACCTCCACTTACACGGTTAGTTTCTCTATAATGTATTATAAATGTTCAATGTTTTCATTCATAATTTTGAAGTTTTTATACCAAGAAGCACTTTTATTTATATGAGCCTTTATGATTCAATTTGTATTACTTACAAAAAGATCAATCTTAACTATTATATTGTAAATCACAATATCATACTTTATTTTTAATGTATTTTATATTACAACGTTTACTGTTGTTACTATATCAAAATTAATAAACTTGAAAAAGCTTATACAATCGTTTTTTTTTTTTTTTTTTTTTTTTTTTTTGCAGAGTATTACGAATCATGGAACATGTTGGGGATGACATGATATTTGAAGAGATCTTATCGAGACTACCTGCAAAGGTAGTTTGTCGTTTCAAATGTGTTTCTAAACTATGGTGTTATGAATTATCTACACCAAAGTTTGCTATCATCCATGCTCGGCGAGTTGGAAATTCACTACAAAAGAAGCTGATCTCCTTGAAAGAAAAGTCCATTGTAGTTGACGACATAGTAGCTGGCAACTTAAAAGTCGATACAAGCAAAACCATAACTTTTCCATACGATGTCCATCCTTCCTTTTTACGCATTATATCTTCGTTTAATGGACTGATTTTAGTTTGCATTAAAAGGAGTTACAGTGAGCTCGTCCTTTGGAATCCAACAACGAGGCGTTTTAAGTCAATATCCGACAACTATTCTATGCGTCATTTTGGTCGACACGACGATACAGGTGGAATGTACTTTGACGAGTCCAACGATCTAAAAGTGCTTCACATTAATTGTTACAGTAACATCCTTACTGCTCGTGTATATTCACGACGTCGTGACTCATGGACAAAATTAAATTTCTTGAAGGGATCTCAATTTGCTTCAAACTTTTATTCATGGTCTCCTGGAATTTATTCCGGCAAAACAATATATTTCATGGTTTCCAATTACTGGATTCCACCAGGTGAAAGGAACATAGTTGCTTTCGATGTTATCTCTGAATCTTTCAGTATACTTCGTTTTCCGGATCGTATGGAAGTCAATCCTTGCCAAGGACATTTTCTAACAATTTCGAACAAGCTGCATGTGATTGTCGTTCGATATGCTGGTGAACTAATTGCAGATTTGGTCAAATATGAACATGATGATTGGATCAAGGTATTTTCTTTCAATAAGGCTCGCATAGTTCATTATATGGAGACGCAGCAAAGGACCAATATAATTCAAGACAAAAAGTGGTTGATAACAAGTATTTGGGGAGATACTGTTGAAGTTGTCTTGTGCAATGATTCTTTTAACTACATCCAACATGTTGACAGCTACAACGGACCGAAAGGCGCCTTATTTTTGGAGACAATCATTTCGCCTTTTGATTAGAAATTATGATTTAATTTGATACTCGTTTTGTTTCTCGAACTATCTAATTTGTTTTAAGTATCTTAAATTTTATCCTTTTGTTACTTTAATAATAAAAGAATTTCGTATTATGTTTCATTTTTTGTTATGTCCAATAAATGTTTGCAGTAAATTACATATGTTAACATTCACATTGACAATTAAGAATGTCATCACATATCTATTATAAATTACCGTTTATAGATTAAATAATATACATGATTATTAAATGTAAAAACAAAATATCTCCATCGACATCTAACTTATTTTACAAGGAGATTTTGTGTAATTTGTGATGTAAAAGTGAGTTTAAATTTGATGTGTTTGAACTTCTCATGTAAAGGTAATTTGGTTTTAAATAAACATGCTATATTTACATTTTGTATTACTATAATACCATATGTCATTAAAAAATATATTATTCAAATTTACTTATATGGTTTTACACAAGTTTCATTATGAATTTATTATTTGTATTAGTAATTTCAAAGATTTTATTTTTCTTTTTTCTATTTTCATTTAATTAATAAGGTTTAAAAAAATACTGTTATACTAAATGAGTTTCACAATCACTATGTACATTTTACAAAAAGTAATGGGGGGTTTATGTAAATATCTTTTTAATCCTTTGTTATATTGACCGAATTACAGAGCATGCTTAAACATCAACAACTCTCACTTCTCAAATCTTCACACAATCATGACATAGAGATATATTCACAATCTGAAATTTTGTATACTAACCTATATATATAACAGATATAATCCTTTTATATAATATTTCAATGAAGATTTATTATGTCCTAAAATAAACAAATATGTTTAAACGATTTACCTACAATTTTTTTATATAATTTCAATCATATTTTGTAATCAATGTCATAATCAAGTTCCATATATTACCTTACTAACATTTAATAATTTACATAGTACACGTTATTGTGCAAATCTGACCACAATATTATTGGATGTATATGGGCTTTTTTATGATTTTCTGTTTTAGGCCCATTTTAATATCACTTATATAAACTAGGTTATTAACCTATAAATTGTATGTTATATTCAACAGTTCTTTATAATTTTCAATCGTCATACAATGATTTATATTCCTTTTGATATGTTACTATTTGAGATTTTAACCAAGCTAGATGCTATATCAATTCATCGCTTTAAATGTGTATCTAGAGAATGGCAAGACGGCCTATCATCATTTGAATTTGGTTTGCATCATTCTATTTATGTTGAAAATTATCTGGTAATATATTTTTTTTTCTAATTCTTACGTTTAAATTGATTAGTATTTGAACAACATTGTTCTTATTAACTTCATTGTTTTTTTGTTTTTTTTTATTAAGGAATCTATTCGAGACAAAGGCGTTTGTATTTCGGATAAGATTTTGGAAGAATTTTGGCCTTCTGGACTAATAGACAAATACTACTTTGAAGATGATGAAGATATTAATTGAAGAAGTGATCCTACCTTTGTTTTGAGTTTTAGTGGTTCCGTTCACTGTGGTTTTTGGGTTTTCATATCGAATAATCATTGTGGCTTAAAAATATAACTTCTTCTTGAATATCAATAACCAAAACAATATCAACATCATAATTTTTGAATAATAGCTTCAAAATGTCTATTATCATATATTGCATGTAATACATCAATATAACACAAATCGTTGAATTAATCACATAAACAAACACCCTACAATGATAAATAGATCTACAAACATCAATAGAAAATAAAATCGACAATGGGATAAGAGAACTTTAAAATTAACAATGGATTGCTTGATTTAAGAAAAAACAGAGTAAACAAACTTCAAAATGTATATTATCATATATTGCATGTAATACATTAATATAACACAAATCGTTGAATTAATCACATAAACAAACACCCTACAATGATAAATAGATCTACAAACATCAATAGAAAAGAAAATCGACAATGGGATAAGAGAACTTTAAAATTAACAATGGATTGCTTGATTTAAGAAAAAACAGAGTAAACAAATTTCCAAATTGAAGTTATTGAGCCATACCTTAATTATCCGATTACTTGAAGAAGATGAAGATGATGTAACTGATGAAGAGGATGGAGGTTATTGGGAAGTGGGAGAGAATCTTTGAATATAGAGAAGAGATATGATGTTAAAAGATTTGATGGAAAAAATAATAAAACATATATATAGTATCCATTACTTCCGGTCGGTTTTATAAAAACATGGATCCGCGAGAATTTGATATACATGTGATGTGTAATATTTAAACGTTCTTCCATTACATTATTAAAACGTTTTTGTATAAAATTGATTATTTAAAAAAATCAAATCATCAAAATACAATCAAAATTCCATTACTAAAACAATTACCATATTTAATAACTAATTTGTATTTTTATATTTCTTCTAATAAGCCCAATTTTATCTTCTATATAAACAATCTATATGGCATATGAAATTATTGGTTTCAATTTTTTTACATAATGGTTTCTCTTCCTTTTGATGTCATACTTTTTGAAATTTTAATAAGGCTCAATGATAGATCTATTGATCGCTGCAG